>JAAAWM010011753.1:0-101950 GCA_036873465.1 Thinopyrum obtusiflorum | reverse complement strand
AAGGCAATGTCACTTTTCATGTTAATGGTAATGAGCATACGGTACACTTTCCGATGAAACAACCTCAAGTCCACAGTATCAATTCTATTGGAAAAATTTCAATGATTACTATTGGAGGTTTTGAATTTCCTCTTCCTACTGTCAAGAAGAAATATGATATTCTTATTGTTGGGGATGTTCATATCCCCGTTGAGGTAACCTAGTGCTATTCGAAAATTCTCTAGTTTCATGCGATTCAGAATGAGTTTGTTAACAAGACTTGATCAACCTTGTTAGTGGATTCCTTTGGATGAACATGAGGTGGATGAAGTTAGAAAGCACAACTCTCTGTACCCTCCTTTTACCTTCTGTTATTTAGATTAAATAAAGCAAAAATAGTAGTTTCTGTCTGTTTTCTGAATTATCCTTGCAATAAAAAAATACCCCGAAAATAAAAGTTCTCCAAATGCCCTGAAATTGAAATATGATTTTTTTCTAGAATATTTAAGAATATCTAGCACTGAGAACACACCAAGGGGACCCACCATTTGGCCATGAGGGTCCAGGGCGCGCCCACCCCCCTGGAGTGCACCCCCTGCCTCATGGTCCCCACGTGGCCCCCTCCACTTATTCTTGAGCCCACACACTTCGTCTTCCTCCAGGAAAAATCACCCACCAGCTCAAGCACGAGTTCTAGCTCATCTTGCTGCCATTTTCGATCTCCTTGCTCAAAGCTCCACTCACAAAACTGCTTTGGGGGATTGTTCTTCGGTATGTGACTCCTCCAATGGTCCAATTAGTTTTTGTTCTAGTGCTTTATTCATTGCAAATTTTGGCTGCTTAGGTGACCCTGTTCTTGAGCTTGCATGTCGAATTTATTTGGTCCCAGGTAGTTCTAATGCATGATATAGTCTCTAGGCACTAGTGGGAGTAGTGGCTATCAATTTTGTTGAGTTTGGTTCACTTTTATTTTGAGTTACTAAAAATTTCAGAAATTTTCAGAAAAAGAAAATGATGAAGAGATTGTTGAGAGGCTCTTCGAGCCGAAGCTCGAAGGATAAGCAAAGTGAAGAGAATAAGAAGCCCAAATATAATCTTCCTCGCACCGTGGAGGTTCGGCCGTGTGAATGGCCTTGTGATGAGTTTTTGAGAGCAGCCGGGATACATGATGATTTTTATTACTTGGCTGAGAATGCGGGCCTCACTGACTTCCTCCACGACCAGCTTGATCAGTATCTCCTACTCACTAATATTTTTGTGCAAAATTTTCATTTCATGCTAGGAGGTCACCACCTTCGTTGGATTTTTATTTATATGATGAGTATAGGGAGATGTCCCTCTATGATTTTTGTCCCCCCCCCCCCCCCCCCCCCCCCCCCCCCCCCCCCCCCCCCCACATCGTGATGATGTGGAGGGATTTATTAATACTATCACGGTAGGGGAAACTAGGAAGGTTTCCGATGCACGAATCACTAGCATACAATTTCCTGTTTTACGTTACTTTGCATCATTTGCTAGTCGTTGCTTAATTGGACGCGGAAACTCTGGAAACCTTAGTATCCCTGATATAATTATTCTGCTCTGAGGTTTATACAGTGATAACACTTTTAGTATGGGCGGCATTATTGCTAGACGGTTAAGTACGAACCGTACTAAGGGTCCCATCTTTGGAGGCATCTATGCCACACGCCTAGCTGCACATTTTAACATACCTATTAGGCATGCTGAGAAGGAAGAAAAAGTGTTGCCTCGTGTTTATCTAGATTATAAAAGTATGGTGGCACATGATTTTATTGTTAAGAATAGGGCAGGAGAGCTTAAATATCAATTGTTCTTTAATAAACATCATCCTGAGACTATTACCTTGCCTGCTCCTGCTTTGTTTGATTTGACTGTAGGCAAGTACCTTGTTCCGTTGACGGCTATCCATGCCTACCGGAACCCTGCACCAACCGAGGAGCCAGAACCGAAACCACAATTTGATCCTTCACGACAGTCTAACTATTAGTGGGATCCGGAGATGATTGCCAGCCAGTGGCAATCGGAGCCTTCTTCTTCCTCATCGCAGTACGACCCCAACAACTATTATTATGGATATCAGCCAGGCTAGCCGTGGCCATAGACCAACTTAGGCCAAAAGCCTAAGCTTGGGGGAGTACGTATTTCTCACCGACATTACATTTATGTTCACACACACTCATTGCCAGATGTCGGTGCTCATACTTTCTCATTGTATCATCCATGCTAGTTTATTTCCTTTTATGCTTCCTTATTGTGTGTTTAATAAACCTTAAGAAAACCAAAAAACTTAGTTGTAGCTTTTAATTAATTTACTTTCCATGCTTGTAGTAGTAATTAAAAAGAAAACCCAAAAATATTTCTCGTTCTTCTTTTGCTTGTTGGGAGCTTTCCCGTGTAAATAGTTTTATTTCTTTTCTTTTCTTTGGGGGTCAGTAGGAGAAGACCATGATTAAATTGTTGAAGCGGCTCTTATATGCATTATTGTTTATCTGACAAAAAAGCCCATATTGCCTTGTCTTCTCCTGTTTATTGAATGCTCATAGATTCCAGCTTAGTCCAATGCACGTGCACTCTTATTATTATTCACATCGTTCGGTCGTGCAAGTGAAAGGCAATTATGATGATATATGATGGACTGACTCAGATGAGAAAAGCTGGTATGAACTCGACCTCTTTTGTTTTTGTAAATATGATGAGTTCATCGTTCTTGATTCAGCTTGTCAAGAATAAACATGTTTGCAATGACAATTAGAGATCATAGTTGCTTGTGCCATGCTTGATTAGCTATGAGTTATAATGAGTTACCTTGCGTGCCAACATGCTATTAAAATGGTTATGATGTGGTATGATAGGCCCCCCCCCCCCCCCCCCCCCCCCCCCCCCCCCCCCCCCCCCCCCCCCCCCCCCCCCCCCCCCCCCCCCCCCCCCCCCCCCCCCCCCCCCCCCCCCCCCCCCCCCCCCCCCCCCCCCCCCCCCCCCCCCCCCCCCCCCCCCCCCCCCCCCCCCCCCCCCCCCCCCCCCCCCCCCCCCCCCCCCCCCCCCCCCCCCCCCCCCCCCCCCCCCCCCCCCCCCCCCCCCCCCCCCCCCCCCCCCCCCCCCCCCCCCCCCCCCCCCCCCCCCCCCCCCCCCCCCCCCCCCCCCCCCCCCCCCCCCCCCCCCCCCCCCCCCCCCCCCCCCCCCCCCCCCCCCCCCCCCCCCCCCCCCCCCCCCCCCCCCCCCCCCCCCCCCCCCCCCCCCCCCCCCCCCCCCCCCCCCCCCCCCCCCCCCCCCCCCCCCCCCCCCCCCCCCCCCCCCCCCCCCCCCCCCCCCCCCCCCCCCCCCCCCCCCCCCCCCCCCCCCCCCCCCCCCCCCCCCCCCCCCCCCCCCCCCCCCCCCCCCCCCCCCCCCCCCCCCCCCCCCCCCCCCCCCCCCCCCCCCCCCCCCCCCCCCCCCCCCCCCCCCCCCCCCCCCCCCCCCCCCCCCCCCCCCCCCCCCCCCCCCCCCCCCCCCCCCCCCCCCCCCCCCCCCCCCCCCCCCCCCCCCCCCCCCCCCCCCCCCCCCCCCCCCCCCCCCCCCCCCCCCCCCCCCCCCCCCCCCCCCCCCCCCCCCCCCCCCCCCCCCCCCCCCCCCCCCCCCCCCCCCCCCCCCCCCCCCCCCCCCCCCCCCCCCCCCCCCCCCCCCCCCCCCCCCCCCCCCCCCCCCCCCCCCCCCCCCCCCCCCCCCCCCCCCCCCCCCCCCCCCCCCCCCCCCCCCCCCCCCCCCCCCCCCCCCCCCCCCCCCCCCCCCCCCCCCCCCCCCCCCCCCCCCCCCCCCCCCCCCCCCCCCCCCCCCCCCCCCCCCCCCCCCCCCCCCCCCCCCCCCCCCCCCCCCCCCCCCCCCCCCCCCCCCCCCCCCCCCCCCCCCCCCCCCCCCCCCCCCCCCCCCCCCCCCCCCCCCCCCCCCCCCCCCCCCCCCCCCCCCCCCCCCCCCCCCCCCCCCCCCCCCCCCCCCCCCCCCCCCCCCCCCCCCCCCCCCCCCCCCCCCCCCCCCCCCCCCCCCCCCCCCCCCCCCCCCCCCCCCCCCCCCCCCCCCCCCCCCCCCCCCCCCCCCCCCCCCCCCCCCCCCCCCCCCCCCCCCCCCCCCCCCCCCCCCCCCCCCCCCCCCCCCCCCCCCCCCCCCCCCCCCCCCCCCCCCCCCCCCCCCCCCCCCCCCCCCCCCCCCCCCCCCCCCCCCCCCCCCCCCCCCCCCCCCCCCCCCCCCCCCCCCCCCCCCCCCCCCCCCCCCCCCCCCCCCCCCCCCCCCCCCCCCCCCCCCCCCCCCCCCCCCCCCCCCCCCCCCCCCCCCCCCAGCAAAAGAAGAACAGGAAATCTTTTTGGGTTTTCTTTTAATTACTACTATAGCATGGAAAGTAAACTAGCTAAAAGCTACAACTAATTTTTTTTTGTTTTTCTTAAGGTTTATCAAACACACAAGAAGAAAGCATAAAAAGGAAAATAAACTAGCATGGATATTACAGTGAAAGGGTATGAGCACCGACATCTAGCAATGAGTGTGTAAACATAAATGTAATGTCGGTGAGAAATACGTACTCCCCCAAGCTTAGGCTTTTGGCCTAAGTTGGTCTATGGCCATGGCTGGCCTGGCGGATATCCAAAGTTGTAGTTGGGGTCGTACTGAGAGATGAAGCCTCGAATTGCCACTGGTTGGCAATCGCCTCCGGATCCCACTGGTAATTAGACTGTCGTGGAGGATCAAATTGTGGTTCCGGCTCTGGCTCTGTAGCTGATGTAGGGTTCTGGTAGGCGTGAATGGCTGCCAGCGGAACAAGATACTTACCTGCAGACAAATCAAACAAAGAAGGAGCAGGCAAGGTGATAGTCTCAGGGTGATTCTTATCAAATAACAGTTTGTATTTAAGCGCCCTTTCCCTATTCTTAACAATAAAATCATGCGCTACCATACTCTTATAGTCTAGAAAAACAGTAGGCAGCAATTTTTCTTCTTCCTCATAGTGCCTAATAGGTATGTTGTAGTATGCAGCGAGGCGCGAGGCGAAGATGCCTCCCAAGATGGGGCCCTTAGTATGGTTAAGATTTAACCGCCTTGCAACAATAGCGCCTATACTAAATGTGTCATCACGAAACAAGGCATGGAACAAAATAATAATATCAGGGACACTCAAGTTTCCACAGTTTCCGCGACCAATTAAACATCTACTAGCAAATATAGCAAAGTAACGTAAAACAGGAAAATGTATGCTAGTGATTCGTGCTTGAGCTGGTTGGTGATTTTTTTGGGAGGAAGAAGAAGTGTGTGGTGCCAGGAATAAGTGGAGGGGAGCCACCGTGGGCCCACGAGGCAGGGGGGCGCGCCCAGGGGGGTGGGCGCGCCCTGGACCCTCGTGCCCAGGTGCTTGCTCCCCCTGCTGTGTTCTCAGTGCCAGATATTCTCAAATATTCTAGAAAAATCATATTTCAATTTCGGGGCATTTGGAGAACTTTTATTTTCCGGGTATTTTTATATTGCACGGATAATTCAGAAAAAAGACAGAAAATACTATTTTTACTTTATTTCAACTAAATAACTAGAAGTAAAAGAAGGGTACAGAAGGTTGTGCCTTCTAACTTCATCCATCTCATGCTCATCAAAAGGAATCCACTAACAAGGTTGATCAGGTCTTGTTAACAAACTCATTCCGAATAACATGAAACCGGAGAAATTTCGAATACCCCCCCCCCCCCCCCCCCCCCCCCCCCCCCCCCCCCCCCCCCCCCCCCCCCCCCCCCCCCCCCCCCCCCCCCCCCCCCCCCCCCCCCCCCCCCCCCCCCCCCCCCCCCCCCCCCCCCCCCCCCCCCCCCCCCCCCCCCCCCCCCCCCCCCCCCCCCCCCCCCCCCCCCCCCCCCCCCCCCCCCCCCCCCCCCCCCCCCCCCCCCCCCCCCCCCCCCCCCCCCCCCCCCCCCCCCCCCCCCCCCCCCCCCCCCCCCCCCCCCCCCCCCCCCCCCCCCCCCCCCCCCCCCCCCCCCCCCCCCCCCCCCCCCCCCCCCCCCCCCCCCCCCCCCCCCCCCCCCCCCCCCCCCCCCCCCCCCCCCCCCCCCCCCCCCCCCCCCCCCCCCCCCCCCCCCCCCCCCCCCCCCCCCCCCCCCCCCCCCCCCCCCCCCCCCCCCCCCCCCCCCCCCCCCCCCCCCCCCCCCCCCCCCCCCCCCCCCCCCCCCCCCCCCCCCCCCCCCCCCCCCCCCCCCCCCCCCCCCCCCCCCCCCCCCCCCCCCCCCCCCCCCCCCCCCCCCCCCCCCCCCCCCCCCCCCCCCCCCCCCCCCCCCCCCCCCCCCCCCCCCCCCCCCCCCCCCCCCCCCCCCCCCCCCCCCCCCCCCCCCCCCCCCCCCCCCCCCCCCCCCCCCCCCCCCCCCCCCCCCCCCCCCCCCCCCCCCCCCCCCCCCCCCCCCCCCCCCCCCCCCCCCCCCCCCCCCCCCCCCCCCCCCCCCCCCCCCCCCCCCCCCCCCCCCCCCCCCCCCCCCCCCCCCCCCCCCCCCCCCCCCCCCCCCCCCCCCCCCCCCCCCCCCCCCCCCCCCCCCCCCCCCCCCCCCCCCCCCCCCCCCCCCCCCCCCCCCCCCCCCCCCCCCCCCCCCCCCCCCCCCCCCCCCCCCCCCCCCCCCCCCCCCCCCCCCCCCCCCCCCCCCATTAACATTATCACTAGGTTCATGTTCATTACCAGATTGTGTTTCAGCATCAAAAATAGAAATATCATTTGGATTCTCAGGTGGTTCAGGAATAGGTTCACTAGAAGCATGCAAAGTCCTGTCATTTTTCTTTTTCTTCTTTTTAGAAGGACTAGGTGCATCTAAATTATTTCTCTGAGAATCTTACTCAATTCTCTTAGGATGGCCTTCAGGATACAAAGGTTCCTGAGTCATTTTACCAGTTCGAGTAGCCACTCTAACAGCATAGTCATTATTCTTACTATTCAATTCATTGAGCAAATCATTCTGAGCTTTAAGTACTTGTTCTACTTGAGTGGTAACCATAGAAGCATGTTTACTAATGAGTTTAAGTTCACCTTTAACATTAGCCATATAATCACTCAAGTGTTCAATCATATAAGAATTTTGTTTTAATTGTCTACCAAAATAAGCATTAAAATTTTCTTGTTTAACAATAAAATTGTCAAACTCATCTAAGCATTGTCTAGCAGACTTATAGTGAGGAATATCACCTTCATCAAATTCATAGAGAGAATTTACCTTTACTACCTGTGTCGGGTTATCAAGACCATGAGTTTCTTCAATAGGTGATGAATTAAGATCATATATTTCTTCAACAGGCGGTAAATTAAGACCATGTATTTCTTTAATAGGAGGTAAATTCTTAACATCTTCAGCTTTAATACCCTTTTCTTTCATAGATTTCTTTGCTTCTTGCATATCTTCAGGACTGAGAAATAGAACACCCCTCTTCTTCGGAGTTGGTTTAGGAATAGACTCAGGAATTGGCTCAGGAAGGGTCCAATTATTTTTATTGGTCAACATATTATTCAATAGAATTTCAGCTTCATCCGGTGTTCTTTCCCTGAACACAGAACCAGCACAACTATCCAGGTGGTCTCTGGAAGCATCGGTTAGTCCATTATAAAAGATATCAAGTATTTCATTTTTCTTAAGAGGATGATCAGGCAAAGCATTAAGTAACTGGAGAAGCCTCCCCCAAGCTTGTGGGAGAATCTCTTCTTCAATTTGCACAAAATTATATATATCCCTTAAAGCAGCTTGTTTCTTATGAGCAGGGAAATATTTAGCAGAGAAGTAATAAATGATATCCTGGGGACTACGCACACAACCAGGATCAAGAGAATTAAACCATATCTTCCCCCCCCCCCCCCCCCCCCCCCCCCCCCCCCCCCCCCCCCCCCCCCCCCCCCCCCCCCCCCCCCCCCCCCCCCCCCCCCCCCCCCCCCCCCCCCCCCCCCCCCCCCCCCCCCCCCCCCCCCCCCCCCCCCCCCCCCCCCCCCCCCCCCCCCCCCCCCCCCCCCCCCCCCCCCCCCCCCCCCCCCCCCCCCCCCCCCCCCCCCCCCCCCCCCCCCCCCCCCCCCCCCCCCCCCCCCCCCCCCCCCCCCCCCCCCCCCCCCCCCCCCCCCCCCCCCCCCCCCCCCCCCCCCCCCCCCCCCCCCCCCCCCCCCCCCCCCCCCCCCCCCCCCCCCCCCCCCCCCCCCCCCCCCCCCCCCCCCCCCCCCCCCCCCCCCCCCCCCCCCCCCCCCCCCCCCCCCCCCCCCCCCCCCCCCCCCCCCCCCCCCCCCCCCCCCCCCCCCCCCCCCCCCCCCCCCCCCCCCCCCCCCCCCCCCCCCCCCCCCCCCCCCCCCCCCCCCCCCCCCCCCCCCCCCCCCCCCCCCCCCCCCCCCCCCCCCCCCCCCCCCCCCCCCCCCCCCCCCCCCCCCCCCCCCCCCCCCCCCCCCCCCCCCCCCCCCCCCCCCCCCTTTTACCATGAATTACAATGTCTAGTCAGTCCTTGGTCTTTAAAGGTGCTCTACATTTATATTTTGCGGTCTCAGAAAGGGCTAGCGAGATACCATCTTGTTATATCATATTATGATTGTTTTGAGAAAGTGTTGTCATCCAAGATTTAGTATTATTGCTCGCTAGTTGATTATGCCATTGATATGAGTAAACTTGAGATCTATGTGTTATTGTGAATGTGGTTATTTATAATCTTTGCTGAAAACTTGAATGCTGGCTTTACATATTTACAACAACAAGAGCAAACAGAGTTTGTAAAAGTTTTTCTTTATCACTTTTAGTTTGTCAACTGAATTGCTTGAGGACAAGCAAAGGTTAAGCTTGGGGGAGTTGATATGTCTCCAACGTATCTACTTTTCCAAACACTTTTGCCCTTGTTTTGGACTCTAACTTGCATGATTTGAATGGAACTAACCTGGACTGACGTTGTTTTCAGCAGAATTACCATGGTGTTATTTATGTGCAGGAGCAAACATTCTCGGAATGACCTGAAACTTCACGGAGCCACTTTTCAGAAAATAAGAAAATACTTGCCAAAGATGAAGGCCCCCCCCCCCCCCCCCCCCCCCCCCCCCCCCCCCCCCCCCCCCCCCCCCCCCCCCCCCCCCCCCCCCCCCCCCCCCCCCCCCCCCCCCCCCCCCCCCCCCCCCCCCCCCCCCCCCCCCCCCCCCCCCCCCCCCCCCCCCCCCCCCCCCCCCCCCCCCCCCCCCCCCCCCCCCCCCCCCCCCCCCCCCCCCCCCCCCCCCCCCCCCCCCCCCCCCCCCCCCCCCCCCCCCCCCCCCCCCCCCCCCCCCCCCCCCCCCCCCCCCCCCCCCCCCCCCCCCCCCCCCCCCCCCCCCCCCCCCCCCCCCCCCCCCCCCCCCCCCCCCCCCCCCCCCCCCCCCCCCCCCCCCCCCCCCCCCCCCCCCCCCCCCCCCCCCCCCCCCCCCCCCCCCCCCCCCCCCCCCCCCCCCCCCCCCCCCCCCCCCCCCCCCCCCCCCCCCCCCCCCCCCCCCCCCCCCCCCCCCCCCCCCCCCCCCCCCCCCCCCCCCCCCCCCCCCCCCCCCCCCCCCCCCCCCCCCCCCCCCCCCCCCCCCCCCCCCCCCCCCCCCCCCCCCCCCCCCCCCCCCCCCCCCCCCCCCCCCCCCCCCCCCCCCCCCCCCCCCCCCCCCCCCCCCCCCCCCCCCCCCCCCCCCCCCCCCCCCCCCCCCCCCCCCCCCCCCCCCCCCCCCCCCCCCCCCCCCCCCCCCCCCCCCCCCCCCCCCCCCCCCCCCCCCCCCCCCCCCCCCCCCCCCCCCCCCCCCCCCCCCCCCCCCCCCCCCCCCCCCCCCCCCCCCCCCCCCCCCCCCCCCCCCCCCCCCCCCCCCCCCCCCCCCCCCCCCCCCCCCCCCCCCCCCCCCCCCCCCCCCCCCCCCCCCCCCCCCCCCCCCCCCCCCCCCCCCCCCCCCCCCCCCCCCCCCCCCCCCCCCCCCCCCCCCCCCCCCCCCCCCCCCCCCCCCCCCCCCCCCCCCCCCCCCCCCCCCCCCCCCCCCCCCCCCCCCCCCCCCCCCCCCCCCCCCCCCCCCCCCCCCCCCCCCCCCCCCCCCCCCCCCCCCCCCCCCCCCCCCCCCCCCCCCCCCCCCCCCCCCCCCCCCCCCCCCCCCCCCCCCCCCCCCCCCCCCCCCCCCCCCCCCCCCCCCCCCCCCCCCCCCCCCCCCCCCCCCCCCCCCCCCCCCCCCCCCCCCCCCCCCCCCCCCCCCCCCCCCCCCCCCCCCCCCCCCCCCCCCCCCCCCCCCCCCCCCCCCCCCCCCCCCCCCCCCCCCCCCCCCCCCCCCCCCCCCCCCCCCCCCCCCCCCCCCCCCCCCCCCCCCCCCCCCCCCCCCCCCCCCCCCCCCCCCCCCCCCCCCCCCCCCCCCCCCCCCCCCCCCCCCCCCCCCCCCCCCCCCCCCCCCCCCCCCCCCCCCCCCCCCCCCCCCCCCCCCCCCCCCCCCCCCCCCCCCCCCCCCCCCCCCCCCCCCCCCCCCCCCCCCCCCCCCCCCCCCCCCCCCCCCCCCCCCCCCCCCCCCCCCCCCCCCCCCCCCCCCCCCCCCCCCCCCCCCCCCCCCCCCCCCCCCCCCCCCCCCCCCCCCCCCCCCCCCCCCCCCCCCCCCCCCCCCCCCCCCCCCCCCCCCCCCCCCCCCCCCCCCCCCCCCCCCCCCCCCCCCCCCCCCCCCCCCCCCCCCCCCCCCCCCCCCCCCCCCCCCCCCCCCCCCCCCCCCCCCCCCCCCCCCCCCCCCCCCCCCCCCCCCCCCCCCCCCCCCCCCCCCCCCCCCCCCCCCCCCCCCCCCCCCCCCCCCCCCCCCCCCCCCCCCCCCCCCCCCCCCCCCCCCCCCCCCCCCCCCCCCCCCCCCCCCCCCCCCCCCCCCCCCCCCCCCCCCCCCCCCCCCCCCCCCCCCCCCCCCCCCCCCCCCCCCCCCCCCCCCCCCCCCCCCCCCCCCCCCCCCCCCCCCCCCCCCCCCCCCCCCCCCCCCCCCCCCCCCCCCCCCCCCCCCCCCCCCCCCCCCCCCCCCCCCCCCCCCCCCCCCCCCCCCCCCCCCCCCCCCCCCCCCCCCCCCCCCCCCCCCCCCCCCCCCCCCCCCCCCCCCCCCCCCCCCCCCCCCCCCCCCCCCCCCCCCCCCCCCCCCCCCCCCCCCCCCCCCCCCCCCCCCCCCCCCCCCCCCCCCCCCCCCCCCCCCCCCCCCCCCCCCCCCCCCCCCCCCCCCCCCCCCCCCCCCCCCCCCCCCCCCCCCCCCCCCCCCCCCCCCCCCCCCCCCCCCCCCCCCCCCCCCCCCCCCCCCCCCCCCCCCCCCCCCCCCCCCCCCCCCCCCCCCCCCCCCCCCCCCCCCCCCCCCCCCCCCCCCCCCCCCCCCCCCCCCCCCCCCCCCCCCCCCCCCCCCCCCCCCCCCCCCCCCCCCCCCCCCCCCCCCCCCCCCCCCCCCCCCCCCCCCCCCCCCCCCCCCCCCCCCCCCCCCCCCCCCCCCCCCCCCCCCCCCCCCCCCCCCCCCCCCCCCCCCCCCCCCCCCCCCCCCCCCCCCCCCCCCCCCCCCCCCCCCCCCCCCCCCCCCCCCCCCCCCCCCCCCCCCCCCCCCCCCCCCCCCCCCCCCCCCCCCCCCCCCCCCCCCCCCCCCCCCCCCCCCCCCCCCCCCCCCCCCCCCCCCCCCCCCCCCCCCCCCCCCCCCCCCCCCCCCCCCCCCCCCCCCCCCCCCCCCCCCCCCCCCCCCCCCCCCCCTCCTGAAGATATGCAAGAGGCAAAGAAATCTATGAAAGAAAAAGGTATTAAAGCTGAAGATGTTAAGAATTTGCCTTCTATTAAAGAAATACATGGTCTTAATTTGCCGCCTGTTGAGGAAACACATGGTCTTGATAACCCGACACAGGTAGTAAAGGTAAATTCTCTCTATAGATTTGATGAAGGTGATATTCCTCGTTATAGGTCTGCTAGCCAATGCTTAGATGAGTTTGATAATTTTATTGTTAAACAAGAAAACTTCAATGCTTATGTTGGTAGACAATTGAAACGCACTGCTTATATGATTGAACACTTGAGTGATTATATGTCTAGAGTTAAAGGTGAACTTAAACTCATTAGTAAACATGCTTCTATGGTTACCACTCAAGTAGAACAAGTACTTAAAGCTCAAAATGATTTGCTCAATGAATTAAATAATAAGAAAATTGATAATGTTGTTAGAGTTATGACTAGAGGGGGTAAAATGACTCAGGAACCTTTGTATCCTGAGGGCCACCCTAAGAGAATTGAACAAGATTCTCAGAGAACTAATGTTGATGCACCTAGTCCTTCTAAAAGGAAGAAAAAGAAAAATGATAGGACTTTGCATGCTTCTAGTGAACCTGTTGTTGACATACCTGAGAATCCCAATGATATTTCTATTTCTGATGCTGAAACACAATATGGTGAGGAACATGAACCTAGTGATAATATTAATGATGATGTTCATGTTGATGCTCAACCTAGCAATGACAATGATGTAGAGATTGAACCTGCTGTTGATCTTGATAACCCACAATCAAAGAATCAATGTTATGATAAGAGAGACTTCGTTGCTAGGAAGCACGGTAAAGAAAGAGAACCATGGGTTCAGAAACCCATGCCTTTTCCTCCCAAACCATCCAAGAAAAAGGATGATGAGGATTTTGAGCGCTTTGCTGAAATGATTAGACATATCTTCTTGCGTATGCGTTTTACTGATATGCTTAAAATGAATCCTTATGCCAAGTATATGAAGGATATCGTTACAAATAAGAGAAAGATACCGGAAGCTGAAATTTCCACCATGCTTGCTAATTATACTTTTAAGGGTGGAATACCTAAGAAACTAGGAGATCCAGGAGTACCAACTATACCATGCTCCATTAAAAGAAACTATGTTAGAACTGCTTTATGTGATCTTGGAGCCGGTGTTAGTGTTATGCCTCTCTCTTTATATCGTAGACTTGATTTGAATAAGTTGACACCTACTGAAATATCTTTGCAAATGGCTGATAAATCAACTGCTATACATGTCGGTATTTGTGAGGATGTGCCTGTTGTGGTTGCAAATGTTACTATTTTAACGGACTTTGTTATTCTGGATATTCCTGAGGACGATAGTATGTCGATTATCCTTGGTAGACCCTTTTTGAATACTGCAGGGGCTGTTATTGATTGCAACAAAGGCAATGTCACTTTTCATGTTAATGGTAATGAGCATACGATACACTTTCCGAGGAAACAACCTCAAGTCCAGAGTATCAATTCTATTGGAAAAATTTCAACTATTACTATTGGAGGTTTTGAATTTCCTCTTCCTAATGTCAAGAAGAAATATGATATTCTTATTGTTGGGGATGTGCATATCCCTATTGAGGTAACATAGTGTTATTCGAAATTTCTCCGGTTCCATGTTATTCGAAAAGAGTTTGTTAACAAGACTTGATCAACCTTGTTAGTGGATTCCTTTTGATGAGAATGAGATGGATGAAGTTAGAAAGCACAACCTTCTGTACCCTCCTTTTACTTTCTGTTATTTAGATTAAATAAAGCAAAAATAGTATTTTCTGTCTGTTGTCTGAATTATCCTTGCAATAAAAAATGCCTAGCTAGGGGCGTTGAACAATAGCGCTTGTTGAGAGGCAACCCAATTTTATTTTTTGTTCTTTGCTTTTGCTCCGGGGGGGGGGGGGGGGGGGGGGGGGGGGGGGGGGGGGGGGGGGGGGGGGGGGTGTTCTTTGCTTTTGCTCCTGTTTAGTAATAAATAATCTATCTATCCTCTGGTTAGATGTGGTTTTATGTTTTAATTAGTGTTTCTGCCAAGTAGAACCTTTGGGAAGACTTGGGTGAAAGTTAATGCGATCTTGCTGTAAAAAACAGAAACTTTGCGCTCATGAGATTAGCTGTCATTTTTTACAGAAGAGTGATTTTAAGTTGATTATTTTTTCAGAAGATTAATTGAAAAATTCTTCACGTCCACCAATTTATTTAAGAATTGTTGAAGTTACATAAGTATTCGAGAGTTACAGATTACTACAGACTATTCTGTTTTTGACAGATTCTGTTTTCTATGTGTTGTTTGCTTATTTTGATGAATCTATGAGTAGTATCGGAGGATATGAACCATAGAGAAGTTGGAATACAGTAGATATTACACCAATATGAATTTAGAATGAGTTCACAACAGTACCAAAAGTGGTGATTTTATTTTCTTATACTAACGGAGCTTACGAGTTTTCTGTTGAGTTTTGTGTTGTGAAGTTTTCAAGTTTTGGGTAAAGATTCGATGGACTATGGAATAAGGAGTGGAAAGAGCCTAAGCTTGGGGATGCCCAAGTCACCCCAAGGTAATATTCAAGGACAACCAAGAGCCTAAGCTTGGGGATGCCCCGGATGGCATCCCCTCTTTCGTCTTCGTTCATCGGTAACCTTACTTGGAGCTATATTTTTATTCACCACATGATATGTGTTTTGCTTGGAGTGTCATTTTATTTTATTGTTTGATGTTTGAATAATATCCCAAGATCTGAAATTCTTAAATGTTAGAGAGTCTTCACATAGTTACATAATTATTCAACTACTCATTGATCTTCACTTATATCTTTCGGAGTAGTTTGTCATTTGCTCTAGTGCTTCACTTATATCTTTCTAGAGCATGGCGGTGGTTTTATTTCGAAGAAATTGATGAACTCTCATGCTTCACTTATATTATTTTGAGAGTCTTAAACAGCATGGTAATTTTCTTTGGTTATGAATTTAGTCCTAATATGATAGGCATCCAAGAGGGATATAATAAAAACTTTCATATAAAGTGCATTAAATACTATGAGAAGTTTGATTCTTTATGATTGTTTTGAGACATGAGATTGTGATATTAGAGTCATGCTAGTGGAGTAGTTGTGAATTTGAGAGATACTTGTGTTAAAGTTTGTGATTCCCGTAGCATGCACGTATGGTGAACTGTTGGGGGGGGGGGGGGGGGGGGGGGGGGGGGGGGGGGGGGGGGGGGGGGGGGGGGGGGGGGGGGGGGGGGGGGGGGGGGGGGGGGGGGGGGGGGGGGGGGGGGGGGGGGGGGGGGGGGGGGGGGGGGGGGGGGGGGGGGGGGGGGGGGGGGGGGGGGGGGGGGGGGGGGGGGGGGGGGGGGGGGGGGGGGGGGGGGGGGGGGGGGGGGGGGGGGGGGGGGGGGGGGGGGGGGGGGGGGGGGGGGGGGGGGGGGGGGGGGGGGGGGGGGGGGGGGGGGGGGGGGGGGGGGGGGGGGGGGGGGGGGGGGGGGGGGGGGGGGGGGGGGGGGGGGGGGGGGGGGGGGGGGGGGGGGGGGGGGGGGGGGGGGGGGGGGGGGGGGGGGGGGGGGGGGGGGGGGGGGGGGGGGGGGGGGGGGGGGGGGGGGGGGGGGGGGGGGGGGGGGGGGGGGGGGGGGGGGGGGGGGGGGGGGGGGGGGGGGGGGGGGGGGGGGGGGGGGGGGGGGGGGGGGGGGGGGGGGGGGGGGGGGGGGGGGGGGGGGGGGGGGGGGGGGGGGGGGGGGGGGGGGGGGGGGGGGGGGGGGGGGGGGGGGGGGGGGGGGGGGGGGGGGGGGGGGGGGGGGGGGGGGGGGGGGGGGGGGGGGGGGGGGGGGGGGGGGGGGGGGGGGGGGGGGGGGGGGGGGGGGGGGGGGGGGGGGGGGGGGGGGGGGGGGGGGGGGGGGGGGGGGGGGGGGGGGGGGGGGGGGGGGGGGGGGGGGGGGGGGGGGGGGGGGGGGGGGGGGGGGGGGGGGGGGGGGGGGGGGGGGGGGGGGGGGGGGGGGGGGGGGGGGGGGGGGGGGGGGGGGGGGGGGGGGGGGGGGGGGGGGGGGGGGGGGGGGGGGGGGGGGGGGGGGGGGGGGGGGGGGGGGGGGGGGGGGGGGGGGGGGGGGGGGGGGGGGGGGGGGGGGGGGGGGGGGGGGGGGGGGGGGGGGGGGGGGGGGGGGGGGGGGGGGGGGGGGGGGGGGGGGGGGGGGGGGGGGGGGGGGGGGGGGGGGGGGGGGGGGGGGGGGGGGGGGGGGGGGGGGGGGGGGGGGGGGGGGGGGGGGGGGGGGGGGGGGGGGGGGGGGGGGGGGGGGGGGGGGGGGGGGGGGGGGGGGGGGGGGGGGGGGGGGGGGGGGGGGGGGGGGGGGGGGGGGGGGGGGGGGGGGGGGGGGGGGGGGGGGGGGGGGGGGGGGGGGGGGGGGGGGGGGGGGGGGGGGGGGGGGGGGGGGGGGGGGGGGGGGGGGGGGGGGGGGGGGGGGGGGGGGGGGGGGGGGGGGGGGGGGGGGGGGGGGGGGGGGGGGGGGGGGGGGGGGGGGGGGGGGGGGGGGGGGGGGGGGGGGGGGGGGGGGGGGGGGGGGGGGGGGGGGGGGGGGGGGGGGGGGGGGGGGGGGGGGGGGGGGGGGGGGGGGGGGGGGGGGGGGGGGGGGGGGGGGGGGGGGGGGGGGGGGGGGGGGGGGGGGGGGGGGGGGGGGGGGGGGGGGGGGGGGGGGGGGGGGGGGGGGGGGGGGGGGGGGGGGGGGGGGGGGGGGGGGGGGGGGGGGGGGGGGGGGGGGGGGGGGGGGGGGGGGGGGGGGGGGGGGGGGGGGGGGGGGGGGGGGGGGGGGGGGGGGGGGGGGGGGGGGGGGGGGGGGGGGGGGGGGGGGGGGGGGGGGGGGGGGGGGGGGGGGGGGGGGGGGGGGGGGGGGGGGGGGGGGGGGGGGGGGGGGGGGGGGGGGGGGGGGGGGGGGGGGGGGGGGGGGGGGGGGGGGGGGGGGGGGGGGGGGGGGGGGGGGGGGGGGGGGGGGGGGGGGGGGGGGGGGGGGGGGGGGGGGGGGGGGGGGGGGGGGGGGGGGGGGGGGGGGGGGGGGGGGGGGGGGGGGGGGGGGGGGGGGGGGGGGGGGGGGGGGGGGGGGGGGGGGGGGGGGGGGGGGGGGGGGGGGGGGGGGGGGGGGGGGGGGGGGGGGGGGGGGGGGGGGGGGGGGGGGGGGGGGGGGGGGGGGGGGGGGGGGGGGGGGGGGGGGGGGGGGGGGGGGGGGGGGGGGGGGGGGGGGGGGGGGGGGGGGGGGGGGGGGGGGGGGGGGGGGGGGGGGGGGGGGGGGGGGGGGGGGGGGGGGGGGGGGGGGGGGGGGGGGGGGGGGGGGGGGGGGGGGGGGGGGGGGGGGGGGGGGGGGGGGGGGGGGGGGGGGGGGGGGGGGGGGGGGGGGGGGGGGGGGGGGGGGGGGGGGGGGGGGGGGGGGGGGGGGGGGGGGGGGGGGGGGGGGGGGGGGGGGGGGGGGGGGGGGGGGGGGGGGGGGGGGGGGGGGGGGGGGGGGGGGGGGGGGGGGGGGGGGGGGGGGGGGGGGGGGGGGGGGGGGGGGGGGGGGGTATACCGCCGGAGGCATTCACATAGAGTCATATTTTTGTTCTAAGTATTGAGTTGTAATTCTTGAGTTGTAAGTAAATAAAAGTGTGATGATCTTCATTATTAGAGCATTGTCCCAGTGAGGAAATGATGATGGAGACTATGATTCCCCCACAAGTTGGGATGAGACTCCGGAAGAAAAATAAAAAAAAGAAAAGAAAAAAAGTGGCCATAAAAAAATGAGAAAGGCCCAAATAAAAAAATAAAAAAATGAGAGAAAAAGAGCGAGGGGCAATGCTACTATCCTTTTACCACACTTGTGCTTCAAAGTAGCACCATGATCTTCATGATAGAGAGTCTCCTATGTTGTCACTTTCATATACTAGTGGGAATTTTTCATTATAGAACTTGGCTAGTATATTCCAATGATGGGCTTCCTCAAAGTGCCCTAGGTCTTCGTGAGCAAGCGAGTTGGATGCACACCCACTTAGTTTCTTTTTGAGCTTTCATACACTTATAGCTCTAGTGCATCCGTTGCATGGCAATCCCTACTCACTCACATTGATATCTATTGATGGGCATCTCCATAGCCCATCGATACGCCTAGTTGATGTGAGACTATCTTCTCCTTTTTGTCTTCTCCACAACCACCCTTCTATTCCACCTATAGTGCTATGTCCATGGCTCACGCTCATGTATTGCGTGAAGATTGAAAAAGTTTGAGAACATCAAAAGTATGAAACAATTGCTTGGCTTTTCATTGGGGTTGTGCATGATTTAAATATTTTGTGTGATGAAGATAGAGCATAGCCAGACTATATGATTTTGTAGGGATAGCTTGCTTTGGCCATGTTATTTTGAGAAGACATGATTGCTTTATTAGTATGCTTGAAGTATTATCTTTCTTATATCAATATTAAACTTTTGTTTTGAATCTTATGGATCTGAATATTCTTGCCACAATAAATAAGATTACATTGATAAATATGTTAGGTAGCATTCCACATCAAAAATTCTGTTTTTATCATTTTCCTACTCGAAGACGAGCAGGAATTAAGCTTGGGGATGCTTGATACGTCTCCAACGTATCTATAATTTTTTATTGTTCCATGCTATTATATCATCCATCTTGGATGTTTTATATGCATTTATATGCTGTTTTATATGATTTTTGGGACTAACCTATTAACCTAGAGCCCTGTGCCAGTTTCTGTTTTTTCCTTGTTTTTGAGTTTTACAGAAAAGGAATACCAAATGGAGTCCAATTGACCTACCAATTTTTGATGATTTTTTATGGACCAAAAGAAGCCCCCGGAGTAAAAGAGTTGGGCCAGAAGAGTCCTGAGCCATCCACGAGGGTGGAGGGCGTGCCTTGCCCCCCTGGGCGTGCCCCCCTATCTCGTGGATGACTCGGAGACCCCCCTGACGTGAGACCGACGCCAAAAATTCCTATAAATACAGAAACCCCCAGAAAGAAACCTAGATCGGGAGTTCCACCGCCGCAAGCCTCTGTAGCCACCAAAAACCAATCGGGACCCTGTTCCGACACCCTGCCGGAGGGGGCATCCATCACCGGTGGCCATCTTCATCATCCCGGCGCTCTCCATGACGAGGAGGGAGTAGTTCACCCTCGGGGCTGAGGGTATGTACCAGTAGCTATGTGTTTGATCTCTCTCTCTCTCGTGTTCTTGATTCGACATGATCTTGATGTATCGCGAGCTTTGCTATTATAGTTGGATCTTATGATGTTTCTCCCCCTCTATCTCTTGTAATGGATTGAGTTTTCCCTTTTAAGTTATATTATCAGATTGAGTCTTTAAGGATTTGAGAACACTTGATGTATGTCTTGCGTGGGATACCCGTGGTGACAATGGGGTATTCTATTGATCCACTTGATGTATGTTTTGGTCATCAACTTGCGGGTTCCGTGACCTTGTGAATCTATGCATAGGGGTTGGCACACGTTTTCGTCTTGACTCTCCGGTAGAAACTTTGGGGCACTCTTTGAAGTTCTTTGTGTTGGTTTGAATAGATGAATCTGAGATTGTGTGATGCATATCCTATAATCATACCCATGGATACTTGAGGTGACATTGGAGTATCTAGGTGACATTAGGGTTTTGGTTGATGTGTGTCTTAAGGTGTTATTTTACTACGAACTCTAGGGCTGTTTGTGACACTTATAGGAATAGCCCAATGGATTGATCGGAAAGAATAACTTTGAGGTGGTTCCGTACCCTACAATAATCTCTTCGTTTGTTCTCCGCTATTGGTGACTTTGGAGTGACTCTTTGTTGCATGTTGAGGGATTGTTATATGATCTAATTATGTTATCCTTGTTGAGAGAACTTGCACTAGTGAAAGTATGAACCCTAGGCCTTGTTTCGAAGCATTGCAATACCGTTTGTGCTCACTTTTATCATTAGTTACCTTGCTGTTTTTATATTTTCAGATTACAAAAACCTATATCTACCATCCATATTGCACTTGTATCACCATCTCTTCGCCGAACTAGTGCACCTATACAATTTAATATTGTATTGGGTGTGTTGGGGACACAAGAGACTCTTAGCTATTTGGTTGTAGGGTGGTTTGAGAGAGACCATCTTCATCCTACGCCTCCCACGGATTCATAAACCTTAGGTCATCCACTTGAGGGAAATTTGCTACTGTCCTACAAACCTCTGCACTTGGAGGCCCAACAACGTCTACAAGAAGAAGGTTGTGTAGTAGACATCAAGTGCCGAGGGTGAAACCTCTTGTAGCACTTCTGATGTTAACTCTGTAGAGTAGCTATTCGGTCGTGGTCATCGACGGTGATTCCTCCTTCTCCACTTTCGATAACGACGCTGTCGTACAACACCTCAAGTGTGAACCCATCGAGGGTGATACCTCCGAGTTCACCTTGACGGATACATTGAGTAGAAATCCAACGAGGGTGATACCTCGGATTTCCCTTGATGTTATGGACACACGGATACTTGGACTGTACTATTGTTACTTGGAAAGGCGGGTCGACCCTCAGGGGTACCCGCGTGTGATGTGAAGACGGGTTGCCTGGATGGTGCCCGAGTGATGAATACGAGGCGTGGTCGGGCAGTCTTAGCCCTTGCCGCATGTCCTCGAGACGGGGCGACGGGGTCACATCGATCATGAGTCTCTGCTCATTATCGCAAGCCCCTAGTCCACTAATGATTTGGATATTTGATCCGAGCAGGCCTCTGGCCTGATAGCACTAACCATCACGTGGGAAGAGTTATGGGCACTCTGCATCGTAGCATCAGCCGAAAGCTCTGTCAGACGTCTAGTTCAGCCTGGCGGCACGGCTGGGCCGGCACCATCCTGCAGTGGTGGAGCCTGGTTCGCCCTGCTCGCAATGAACCGGAGTGCACAGGGCGATGGCCCATGACCCCTGAGCGCTTAGGATATAGACCGACGGGGACCTCTCTGCTAAGCTCTAGGTAGGTTTGCGATGTATCGTTTGGCCGAGGCCGGGCATGACCCAGGAAAGTGTGACCGGCCGGAGTTAAGCGAGCGTGGTGGATAAGTTGGTGCACCCCTGCAGGGAAGAACACTTCTATCGATAGCCGGTCCTACGGTAAAGGACACTCGGAGTTGTATCCCGATCGATACAACTAGAACTTGAGATGAGACCTGGATACTATGGCTCTGGGATTGCTTCTCGTAGGGAGTCGAGAAGGGATCTCAGGACGAGGTTGATGACTATATGGCTCTGGGATTGCTTTCTCGCAGGGAGTCGAGAAAGGATCTCTGGGTGAGGATGAGACTTAATGATACTACTACTTTATACGGTGCTAATCTACACTCTTCTAATGCTACATTACCTCAGAAGATGCTAGTCTTTGATAGGACTAGGCCTTCTCTCTATTCTGGCATTTCTGTAGCCCAGTCCACATATACAGCCTTTTCCTTTGATAATGTTGCATATGTAGTGTAAATTCTTGCTTGCTGAGTACTTCGGATGAGTACTCACGGTTGCTTTGCTTTCTTTTTTCCCCATATCCCTTTTAACGCAACCAGATGATGGAGCCCCGGTTAGAGCTACCCCGCCGATGACTACTACTACCACCTCGAGAGTGGTTACTTCTACGAGTTGGCTGACGACCAAGAGTAGGTTCGGAGGGTCCCAGGCAGGAGGCCTGCGCCTTTTGATCATAGTGTTTTCTTTTGCCCTGCCTTCTAAAGGACTTTCTGTGTTTTCTTTTATATCTGTACTCAGATATCTGATGCTTCCATTGACGCTTGAACGCAAGCTTATGTATTCGAGCCCTCGAGGCCCCTGGCTTGTAATATAAAGCTTGTATGACTTTATTTATGTTTTAGAGTTGTGTTGTGATATCTTCCCGTGAGTCCTTAGGCTTGATCGTGTGCATTTGCGTGTATGATTAGTGCACGATTGAGCCGGGGGCATCACAATTACTTTGATGCTTTGCTGCAATAAACAAAGTTGCCCCCTAGATCTTCGGGTCATACTGGCCAGGGTTAGGCCTCTCCGAGGGCTTCGGGTGGTAGCAATCACACCAAAACTTTCATTGGGTTCTCATACATGTTTGAAAGTGTGGTGGTAGGTTTAAACACCCAATAGGCAGTTTCGGAGTGTGACCCCCTTCACGGACGGCACTACCGCCAGCACTTAGTGGGGCAAACTGCGACGGAGGTTCGACCTGGAAGGATTCTTGTCATAGGTTGGGCTCAAACTTTATTTTAAATTGTTCCTATGTGCTAACCTACCACAACCAGGTGGAAAATTCCATTGGTCGAAGGCCGTCCGGTGAAAGTCAAAGGGCTAGATGGTCGGGTCAAACAGGCCAGGGTTAGGCCGCTCGGGGGCCTTCGGTGGGTAGCATGCCCACCAAAACTTGCAATTTGTCCTCATACATGTCTGAGAGTGTGGTGGGATGTTCAAACAACCAGCACAAAGCACCCGAAGTGTGACCCCCTTCACGGACGGCGATAAAACTGAAGTAACGTTCGGCAGTTTTGTTGTTGTATGAATATTTCTGAATAGTCATAAAGCGGTAAAATCCTGAAATTTTTACACAACACAGACACATGAGATATAAGCTATGTGGTAATTTGTCATAGTTTTTAGAGATGTAGAAGTATCTTAATTAATTCCTCTTTACATATTGTAATTTACTCCAATTGTTGTTATAGTTGCGTCACCTGCTCATGTTTGTTTGTTCAATGTTTATATCACTGGATAGCAATTAAAAATCATGTGTTCAGTGTGAAATCTTCGATTATTACTTTGATGTTTTGCTGCAATAGAGAAAGCTACCCCCTAGATCTCCGGGTCATACTGGCTAGGGTTAGGCCTCTTCGGGGGCTTCGAGGGGTAGCAATCCCACCAAAACTTGCCTTGGGTCCTCATACATGTCTAAATGTGTGGAGGTAGATTTAAACACCCAACACATAGCTCCGGAGTTTGACCACCTTCACGGACGGCACTACCGACAACATTTAGAGGGGGAAACTACGACGGAGGTTTGATCCGAAGGAAATCTTGCGATAGGTTGGGCTCAAACTTTGTTTTAAAATGTTCCTATGGGATAACCTACCACAACCAGGTGGAAAAGTGCGTTGGTCAAAGGCCGTCCGGTGAAAGTCAAAGGGCTAGATGTCTGGTCAAACGGGCCAGGCTTAGGCCGCTCGGGGGCCTTCGGGGGTAGCAATCCCACCAAAACTTGCATTTTGTCCTCACACATGTCTGAGAGTGTGGTGGGATGTTCAAATACCCAGCACAAAGCTCCAGAGTGTGACCCCCTTCACGGACGGCGATAACACCCAAGTAACGTTCAGCAGTTTTGTTGTTGTATGAATATTTTTGAATAGTGAAAACGCGGCATAATTCCAATTTTTTTACACGGCACACACACATGAGATATAAGCTATGTGGTATTTTTTCAAAGTTTTTGGAGATATAGAAGTATCTTAATTAATTCCTCTTTATAGATATATCACTGGATAGCAATTAAAAATCATGTGTTTAGTGTGGAATGTTCAATTATTACTTTGATGCTTTGCTGCAATAGAGAAAGCTGCCCCCTAGATTTTCGGGTCATACTGGCCAGGGTTAGGCCTCTCCGGGGGCTTCGGGGGGTAGCAATCCCACCAGAACTTCCATTGTGTCCTCATACATGTCTCAAAATGTGGTGATAAGTTTAAACACCCAACACGTAGCTCCGGAGTGTGAGCCTATTCACGAACGGCCCTACCGCCAGCACTTCGAGGGGAAAACTGCGATGGAGGTTCGACCCAGAAGGAATCTTGTGATAGGTTGGGCTAAATATTTGCTTTAAAATGTTCCTATGGGCTAACCTACCACAACCAGGTGGAAAAGTCCATTGGCTAGATGTCAGGGTCAAACGGGCCAGGGTTAGGCCGCTCGGGGGCCTTCAGGGGGTAGCAATCCCACCAAAACTTGATTTTGTCCCCACATATGTCTGAGAGTGTGGTGGGATCTTCAGACAACCAGCACAAAGCTCCCGGAGTGTGACCCCCTTCATGGACGGCGATAACACCGAAGTAATGTTCGGCAGTTTTGTTGTTGTATGAAAATTTCTGAATAGTCAGAATGTGGTAAAATCCTAAAATTTTAACACATCACAGACACATGAGATATATAAGCTATGTGGTAATTTTTCATAGTTTTTAGTGATGTAGAAGTATCTGAATTAATTCATCTTTACAGAATGTTCTTTACTCCGATTATTGTTATAGTTGCGTCGGTTGCTCATGTTTGTTTCTTTACTATTTATATCACTAGATAGTAATTAAAAATGATGTGTTTAGTGTGAAATGTTTCATTATTACTTTGATGCTTTGCTGCAATAGAGAAAGCTACACCCTAGATCTCCGGGTCATACTGGACAGGGTTAGGCCTCTCTAGGGGCTTCGGGGGTAGCAATCCCACCAAAACCTGCATTGGGTCCCCATACATGTCTGAAAGTTTGGTGGTAGGTTTAAACACCCAACACGCAGCTTCGGAGTGTGACCCCCTCCATGGATGGCACTACCACCAGCACTTAGAGGGGGAAACTGCAATGGAGGTTCTACCCAGAGGGAATCTTGTGATAGGCTGGGTTCAAACTTTGTTTTAAAATGTTCCTATGGGCTAACCTATGACAATGAGGTGGAAAAGTTCATTGGTCAAAGGCCGTTCGATGAAAGTCAAAGGGCAAGATGTCCGGGTCAAACGGGCTAGGGTTAGGCCGCTTGGGGACCTTCGGTGGGTAGCAATCCCACCAAGACTTGCATCTTGTCCTCACACATGTCTGGGAGTGTGGTGGGATATTCAAACACCAAGCACAAGGCTCCCGGAGTGTTCCCCCCTTCGTGGACGGCCATAATACGAAAGTAACATTCGAAAGTTTTGTTGTTGTATGAATATTTCTGAATAGTCAGAATGCGGTAAAATCCTAAATTTTTTACACATCACAGACACATGAGATATAAGCTATGTGGTAATTTTTTTATAGTTTTTAGAGATGTAGAAGCATCTTAATTAGTTTCTCTTTACAGATTGTTCTTTACTCTGATTGTTGTTATAGTTGCGTCGGTTGCTCATGTTTGTTTGTTTAATGTTTATATCACTGGATAGCAATTATAAATCATGTGTTCAATGTGAAATGTTAAATTATTACTTTGATGCTTTGCTGCAATAGAGTACCCCCTAGATCTCAGGGTCATACTGGCCAGCGTTATGTCTCTCCGGGGGCTTCGGGGTGTATCAATCCCACCAAAACTTGCATTGGGTCCTCATACATGTCTGAAAGTGTGGTGGTTAGTTTAAACACCCAACACGTAGCTCCGGAGTGTGACCCCCTTCACGGACGGCACTACCGCCAGCACTTAGAGGGGGAAACTACGATGGAGGTTCGACCCAGAGGGAATCTTGTGATAGCTTGGGCTCAAACTTTGTTTTAAAATGTTCCTATGGGCTAACCTACCACAACCTGGTGGAAATACCATTGGTCAAAGGCCGTCCAGTGAAAGTCAAAGGGCTAGATGTCTGGGTCAAACGGGCCAGGGTTTGGCCGGTCGGGGGCGTTCGGGTGTAGCAATCTCACCAAAACTTGCATTTTGTCCTCATACATGTCTGAGAGTGTGGTGGGATGTTCAAACACAAAGCTCCCAGAGTGTGACCCCCTTCATGGATGGTGGTACCGCCTACACTTAGGGGTGCAACACCCAACACACAACTCGGGATGTGGCTGTTTTAGAAAAGTGGAAGTGGATATTTAAAATAAAACAAAAAGGAAAAGAAAGAAAAAATTGGAAGTGGTTGTTTAAAAAAAATATAGACCTTTAAAGCATTACAAGAATTTAAAAAAAACTTGGAACATATATATGCTGACGGTAAAACCGTCGGCATAGATGGTGATATGCCGATGGTTTTACCGTCAGCATAGGTGCACACGTGGCAGGAAATCTATGCCGACGGCAAAACCGTCGGCATAGATGCAGCCTTATCCATCCAGACCTTTCTCCTCCACTCATTCTACCCAAGCTCCGTGCCCGATCTATCATTTGCTCCCGCGACCGCGCCGCCGCTGATGTCGCCTCGCCGCACCATGCTGCTTCGACGCCCGGCCCATCCCTCGCCAGCCCTATCCCTCACCCACCCCATCCCTCACCAGCCCCATCCCTCACCCACCCCATCCCTCACCGCCCCGTGCCGCGGCGCCACCCGTCCCATCCCTCGCCCCCATCTGCGCCGCCGCCACCCATGTTTGCTCCGGCCGGGCCAGGCCGCGCCGACCTCGACCACCCCCGCCGCTGGTCTGCCATCACGCGCCACGCCGGCAGTTGAGCCTTTGCCCCGCCAGCCTCGACCACCGCCAGCCTCGAGCACCACAGCTCTCCCTCCGGCTCGCCTCCTCCTCATCCTCCGGCTGGTGAGTATCCTGCTCTACCGTTGCTGCTGCTGCCACTGGCTGCACTCCCGCCGCCACTTCTGCTGCTGGCTACTCTGCCTTGCTGCAGATCTGCTGCTGCTGCTACTAATGTACCTTGCTGCTGCTCTACCGCTGCTAGGTGCTGCCCTGCTGCTCTGCCGCTGCTAGATAGATAGGTAGATAGATGTATTGATAGTTAGTTAGATAGAAATAGATAGATGGATAGAGAACAATTTTTTATATGCTTTATGTAATTTTAGTAGTTTTTTTATACATACTCGATTTGATATATAGATAGATGTTTTGTGCAGTAGATAAATAGAGGAGCAGGGCGATGAGGGGGAGGACGAGAAGTGGGAGGCTCCTGTACAGATGGATCACGTGCCCAGAAACTATGCTCCATCTCAGACATAGGGGGCCGGCCTCGGACGTCCTCCTATAGTGAGGTGCCCTCTGCCAGTGGCACTGCGGGCGACGACGATGAGGACGAGGAGAGTATGAGCAGGAGGTTGAGGGTGAGGAAGGGGAGGACGAGGAGAGGAAGGATGTTGAGGGTGAGGAGGGGGCGGCCGAGGAGAGGGAGGATGTTGAGGGTGAGGAGGGGGCAGACGGGGACTAGGAGGGGAAGGAGGGTACGGGTGCGGAGGGGTGGCTGCGTGGAGTGGCAACCCTCCCTCACCGTCTTGCTACCGAGGCAGAAAAGACCCTCATTATTACCAGGGCGGAAGAGTAAGTGTTATTTTGTTTTTTCAATTTTAAATCCTTTTTTGTTTTTTGATTCTAATAAATCAACACATACTAATATTTTGATTCTTCTACAGCAATTGGGAGATTGTCGGGAAGGGCCGAATTCCAAATAGCATGATTACTGTTCTGTTGAGGGACTATTGGCCGGGCCTATTCAACCCATGCCCTGATGCAAACCCGCCGTGCGAGGAGCGGGTGTTAGTGCTACGCTGGCATCACTACAAAGCTGCCTGGCTTGCGAACTTCGGGACTCGTGCTCAGGCCGCGAGGGATCATTTTTGGGTAAGTTTCTTCAGAAGTACTCCCGTCAAATATTGTGTCCATTTCGTTCATAGTTCATCACTTAACTCATGACTTGTTCCATTCTGGTTATATGCATGACTGTAGGAATTCCATAGAGTTGTGGAGGAGGACAAGGCCAGAGCCGACCAGGTCTTCGAGGCAGCTGTGGCTAAGCAGCTCCATCAGATGTTGTACGAGGCACGTTGGGTGGCCATCACGCAGTTCTACCACACTATTCTGCACCAGAAGATGACCAAGACGAGAGCGAGGGTAGAGCGCGCCACTATGATCAAGGAGCGGTACATGGACATAAGTAACACATCCTTTTTATTCTCACGTTTGTGCTAAATTTCATTATTTGATCTTGAAATGCCATGCTTTCATTATTTAGGTGATTCCGGGTTGGTGCGCTGGAAGGCGTGATGGATGGGAGGCATTGGTGGATAGGTGGCTTGGGGAAGATGCACGGTTTGCGGCCACGAGCAACATCAACAGGAGAAATCGAGGATTTGACAGAACACACATTCAAGGAAACCGGAGCAACCATCACCATAAGAAGAACTTGGTATATATATTAAACATCCTTTCTTTCATTTCCCATCATGTTGGAATGTATGTGTAACATCTGTTTGGCGTTGCAAGAGGTCATGATGCAGAAGCCCATCTCAGATATTGAGGCATGGTCGCTTGGCCATGTGTGGAAGGCACCGAAGAAGGGGGAGAGCGTTTACTATGGCAGGTCAGAGGAACATCTGACAAACTATAAGGATGCCTTTAGTGAGCAGAATCTGGATGGAGCTGATCCCATATGGTCGGAGACTGACGAGGCGGCGGTGGTTATGTCTGGACCCGACAGGCCACATGGCCCCTCGGGGGTTCTTCATGGCGTGATCCAGCCCACCATCAGCTACGTACAGCTCTGGACTTCCAGCACTGGTGCAAGTGCGACCCACCCATCCCGGGCACGTCATAGCCCTTCCAGAGATGAGGAGGTAAGCATCTCTCCTTTTCATCCTCTTTCACACTTTTCTTTCCTGCATGGCTATGCTAATTAGATCCATTGTGTCAAATTGTAGGCCTACTTTATGTATCTCAATGCTTATCTTCAAGAGTGTGCTGAACACGATGCCAAATAGACTTTGCTCAATGACTACCATGCCCAACAAATGCAGGTTAGTCAGTTTTCACCACTTAGAGCCAAGCTAGCTAAATTTTGTGCTTTCACTGTTTTTGACCTCCGTCTTTGCTTTTTTGTCAACTAACATGCATAATATGTACTTGGCATTGGAAAGTGGCACTCGGGCTCCGCCAATGGGACCACCACCACCTAATCCTGGACCGGCCCCAGTAATGCTGACAATCGAAGAATTCTTGGCACGTGGTGGCGACGGGACTCCGGTTAGTACATTGCCGACCTAATGAAGCATTACCTATCGTTTTTTTTCCAGTAAACAGCTTGAGATCTCTCCTTAATATCTCTTTCGAACACAATGTAGGGATCCGGCCATGAATCAAATGTCGATGGTGGTTCTCCTGCTCCTGGTGATGGTACTCCTGCTTCAAGGAGCCCGGTCACCCCAGATCATAACCCAGGTGGTGATGCTGGTGGTGCTTCTACCTTGAGCAATGGATCGCCTCTTTTTGTAAGCCCCCTACTCTCAAGATGCAATTTTTCATAGTTAGAACATTTCCAAAGCCGCAAACTTAGAACTAGACAAAATGCCATACTAAATGCCATCCTAAACGGTTGTGATTCTTCATTTTGTAGTGATGATGCTATTTGGTGGTGGACTTCGGGTTCTGGCGGTGGACGGTGCTCATCGGCTGACGGCTTCAACTTCGGCTAGGAGTTCGACTTCTGTAGTGGATGCTATGTTGGATGATGCTTTTTATGTTGGATGATATGATGTTGTGTGTTTGATATTGATGCTATGTTAGATGATATGATACTCTATGTTTGATGTTGAAGCTATATGTTTGATGTTGATGTTATATAGTTGTTTCAAATGATGCTTTGATGATGCTGTAGCTGTAGGATTTTTAATTTGCATGGCAGAACAGAAACAGTACAAAAAAATGACCAAAACTATGCCGACGGTTATACCGTCGGCATAGCCTTGGCGTATCACCAGATCATGACACATGGCACATATGCCGATGAGGAGACCGTCGGCATAGCTTCTGGAGGTATGCCAATGGCCTCCCCATCAGCATATCTGCCCACTGGAGTTACCAGATCATGACACATGGCTCTCTATGCCAATGTTATCACCGTTGGCATATTTCCTCAGATATGCGGACGTGTTGGGGAACGTGACAGAAAACAAAAAATTCCGCACTACAAACACGCCCAGGATCACTATGAAGATGCATACAAGGTTTTGATCTAATCATTATTGACTCATAGCGCAGCAAAAGTAGAGTCGATGAAGATCGACGGTGCAGATCCCTGCAGCTAGGATTTAGAACCTCGTCTGCGCCTCGGACAGTCCCTCAGACAGCCCTTTGGGAGGCGGTCGGACAGTCCCTCAGACGGTGTCTCGGATATCCCTTCGGGAGGACCCTCGAACAGCCCCTCGGGCAAAAGATCGAACCTACAACCTCTCTACGGGGTTCCACACATACGGTGTCAGCTATCCGACAGGGCTTCGCCGTCCAGAACTAGTTCCTACCAGAACCCACACAGCCTTTCGGCTCTACGAAACTATTTTGTGTGAGCGATAGAAGAAAGCCAGATAATGCATGGCATGTGTATGAGAGACTTGGGATGAGAATGGAGATCCCTCTCCACCTCTATTTATAGGCCAAGTCCAAGGGATAGAGGCCACTTGGAAATACCAAAAAACCCATGAAAAGTGTCCTTCACAAGGGCAAAAGGGGAAGGCAAGTGGAGCTCCATGGAGGAGCCCTCCTTGGCCGGCCACCCTATGTGGGGCCCCCTCAAAAGGGGTTCCCACCATTCCATGTCATCCCCTCAAGATCTTTTGGAAAAGCCCAAAAAAGTGGCTTTCCAAAAAGCAACCAAATAGTGTTTTCACTATTCATAAAAATATTTTTCCGTGAGCGTTTAATCCAAAAATATTTCTAAAGGTCCAGAACATTTCCGGTACCCCCTAAAATAATTCTGGATGTGTTCCAAAACATTTTAGGCACTTCCAGAAATATTTTAGGTAGGATGATTTTCATCTTCGAAACATTTCTGGTAACTCCGAAAACTTTTCCGGTTTCCACTCCGGAATTTTTCCGTCGTCTCCAAAACTTTTCCGGTGACTTTCTCTCAGACTCCCTGTCTAGTATTCAGCAGATAGATGACCCTTAAGTGTGTGACCCGATAGGTTCGGTGAAGTATAGACACGACCGGAATATTTTTCGATCGATGATCAATAGCGGAACCATCGACATCCATATTGATCCCTATACCCACATGAATGAATATTCAAGTGAACCTGTAGTTGCCATGTGCTATTCCTATTGCTTCACGATATGTTACAAACACCCAAGGTGAGAATTATCAGCATCCCCATGATCAACAACTTGTCCACTATGCCAGTTACCTTGTTACCGGTTTTGTTCTCTTTTCTCGTTTCCGTGTTCTGGTATCCCTCTGATCAAATCACATTGTGTCTGGCCAGACTATGATGGATACCGTAACACTGAGAGGGCCCTAAGAATATCTCTCCATTGTCGGAGCAGCAAATCCCAATCTTGAGCTATCTAGCTCCTTGTCATACTTTTCCATGAACCCGTAAGCCACCATAATAGCCACCCTGTTAATGATGGCATTTAACAAACCCCAAAGTTCACGAAGTAAGCACGAAGGAACTTGATACTCTCATGGTCAAAAGAATTATGCAAACGTTAACTCTCCCTGTGATATTAACCATTAACTTGTGACGAATGTATCTCATAGCATAACATTAATTCGGGTCGATTCAACACAAGTGTTCTCCTAACATTGTGCCCTCAAAATTGCCGGCATAGTCATGCCCATGATCAAGAAAATAGGAACATCATGCAACACTTGAGCTAGTCTTAGAGGCATGACTAGGAATACATTTTATCATTTATTGTACCACACATGCACATGAGTTTCCCTCCGAGCCTCGTGGTTATTGCAGACTCGAGAATCATTGCAGTTATAGCATGGAACATAAACATTAATTACAAACTAGGATATACAAAATAACTATTATTATTGCCTCTAGAGCATATCTCCTACAGACTCCCACTTGCACTAGAGTCAATAATCTAGTTGCATGGCTTCCCTAACACCAATGGCTATCCGGTACTGCTCATGCTTTGCTCATGGTAGAGGCTTTGTCATCGGGTCTGACACATTTAGATCCGTGTGAACTTCATGTACTTTCACTAAACCCGCTTCAACATGATGTCGAAAGAGTTTATATTTATGTTCAATATGTCTTGTCTTATGGTGGGAACATGGCTCTCTTGCCTGAGCCACGGCGCCACTATTATCACAATAGATCTCCACCGGGTCCAACACACTTGGAACCACACCAAGGTCTTCAAGAAACTGCTAGATTCAGACCACCTCCTTGGAGGCTTCTGAAGCCGCAACATATTCCACCTCCATCATAGAATCCACCACAGTTTTTTGTTTGGAACTTTTCTAGTCAACTGCGCCACCATTCAAAATGAAAACATAGCCTGATTGAGATTTGAAGTCATCTGGGTCAATCATGAAGCCCGCATTAGTGTAACCACTTACAATGAGCTCTTCATCACCTCCGTACACAAGGAGCAAATCCTTGGTCCTTCTGAGGTACTTAAGAATATTTTTGACTGCGGCCCAGTGTTCCAATCCTGGATCACTTTGGTGCCTACTGCTAATACTTAGCGCATAGGAAACATCTGGTGTTGTACATAGCATGGCATACATAATTGAACCAACTGCCGAAGCATATGGAACATCATTCATTTGTACTCGCTCATCGAGAGTCCGAGGACACTGATTCTTGCTCAGTACTGTGCCAGGTGACATTGGGAGTAGGCCCTTCTTGGCGTTCACCATATTAAACTTTTTTAATACCTTGTCAATGTACATGCTTTGGCTAAGTGCTATTAGGCATCTTAATCTATCTCTATAGATTCTGATGCCCAATACGTATGCCGCTTTTCCTAAGTCCTTGATTGGAAAACTCTTCTTCAATGAGTCTTTTATTTGGCTAAGAATATTCATGTCATTTCCAATCAACAATATGTCATCCACATATAAGATTACAAATGCTTTTGCACTCCAACTAAACTTCTTGTAAACACAAGATTCTTTGTCATTCCTAGTGAAGCCAAACTCTTTGACTACTTCATCAAAACAAATGTTCCAGCTCCTTGATGCTTGCTTCGGACCATAAATGGCCTTCTGAAGTTTGCATACCTTTCCAGCATCCTTAGGAGTGACAAAACCTTCAGGCTGTATCATGTATACATCCTCTTTGAGATTTCCATTTAGGAAAGCCATTTCGACATCCGTCTATCATATTTCATAATCGAAATAAGAAGCAATTGCTAGCAGTATCCGCACAGACTTAAGCATAGCTACGGGCGAAAAAGTCTCATCATAGTCCACTCCTGGAACTTGCGTGAACCCTTTCGCGACAAGTCTAGCTTTATTGATAGTAATGTTACTATCCGCATCTGTCTTTCTTTTGAAAATCCATTTACATCCAATGAGTTTTACGCATTCTGGAAGTTCTACCAAGTTCCTAACTTGGTTTTTGTACATGGCTTCCATTTCGGATTTCATGGCTTTATGTCATTCCCTTGAGCTGGACCCCGCCATCGCTTCCTTGTAGTGCGCAGGTTCATCATCTTCAAGGATGAAGATTTCATTATGAAACCACTCAGGTGGCACAATGGCCCTACCTGATCTGCGCGGTTCAGTCACATACTTGTCTAAAGTTTTTGCATCACATGCGATAACTTCCGACTCAGTTGTAGGGATAATTTGCAGAATTTCTTCCGGTTCCTTAGCCATATCAATGGTTGCTGAAGATTCACTAATCTTATCGAGTTGTACTGCCCTCCCACTCACTACTTTGGCGAAAAACTCTTTCTCGAGAAAGTGTCTGACCTTTGCAACAAACACTTTGTTCTCGGACTGGTGGTAGAAAGAATACCTAGCAGTTTCCTTGGGATAACAAACAAAGTAACATTTGTATGATCTGGGATCGAGTTTGCTTGGCTGTAAATGCTTTACGTATGCCTCACAACCCCAAATTTTGAGATGCGACACACTAGGTTTCTTCCCATGCCACATCTCATGTAGTGTCATCTCAACAGACTTAGATGTTGCTCTATTTAATGTGTAAGGAGCAGTTTCTAGTGTGTGATCCCAAAAGGATATTGGTAGAACTGTAAGAGACATCATCGACCTTACCATGTCTAACAGGGTTCGGTTACATCGCTCGGACACTCCGTTTCGCTGTGAAGTTCCAGGAGGCATAAGTTGTGAAACGATTCCATGGTCACTCAGATGTTGGCTAAACTCATGACTAAGATATTCGCCCCCGCGATCTGATCGCAAAAACTTAATCCTTTTGTTACGATGATTTTCTACCTCATTCTGAAATTCTTTCAACTTTTCAAAGGTTTCCGACTTATGCCTCATCAAGTAGATATATCCATACCTTCTTAAATCATCAGTAAAAGTCACGAAGTAGAAATACCCACCACGTGCAATCATGCTCATTGGACCACATACATCACTGTGTATTATTTCCAATAATTCACTCGCTCGTTCAGGATTACCCGTGAATGGCGTCTTGGTCATTTTCCGCATCAAACAAGCCTCACATGTGTCAAATGATTCAAAATCAAAAGATGGTAAAACTCCATCTTTATGGAGTCTTTTCATGTGTTTCTTTTCAATGTGGCCAAGACGACAATGCGACAAGAAAGTGGTGGTGGTATCAGCCTTCTTAAGGTATTTAGCACTTACGTTAAAGATATCATTTCCACATTCAAGATTTAGTATGAAAAGGCCCACAACAATGGGTGCAAATCCATAAAACATATCCTTACAATAAAGCGAACAACCATTGTTCTCAGAGATATAGGAATACCCATCGTGTACCAAACATGATCCAGAGATAATGTTTCTACACAATGCCGGAACAAAATCATAGTTACTTAGTTCTAAGATAAATCCTGAAGGGAGACGTAGAGGCATAATGCCGATTGCTTGAGCAGCAATTCCAGCACCATTCCCGACGCGCATCACGACTTCATTCTTGGCCAGCTTGTGCCCCTTCTGAAGCCCCTGTATCGAGTTACAAATGTGAGCAACCGATCCGGTATCAAATACCCAAGACTTAGAATTTTCGCTAGCAAGCAAAACGTCAATGACATTAACTTGTATAACAGTTATACCTTTCATCTTATCTGCCGGGTACTTCTTGCAGTTCGTCTTCCAGTGTCTGGTGCCCTTGGAGTAGAAGCACTCAGTTTCAGTCTTGGCTCCACCCTTAGAGTTGCTCTGTGAGCCAGTTTTACCCGCGCCCTTGCCCGTCTTGGACTTGCCTTTCTTTTTAAAACTGGCGGTTTTATTCACAAGCAACACTTGCTTGCGATTTTTCCGCAGTCCTCCTTCCACAGTTTTAAGCATGGCGAGCAACTCGTTTTGTGTCTTGTTCATCCCATTCATGTTGTAGTTCATGATAAAACCATCATAAGACGGGGGAGTGAAACAAGCAACATGTCCACCGCGAGCGCTGGTGGAATTGGAAATTCTAGGGTTTTAAGCCTTTCCGCATGGCCAATCAATTTGACCACGTGTTCGCCAACTAAACTTCCCTCAGCCATCTTGCACTCCATCATGGTCTTTGTTACATCATAACGTCCAGACCATGCATTTTGCTTGTACAAAGCATCCATTTCTCGGATCATGTCTCGGGCGTTGTGGAATTCAAAACATTTTTGAAGCTCTGGACTCATGCAAGCTAGCATGAGGCACTGCACTACATTGCAGTCATCATCCTTAGTGGCCCAGATATTTCTATCATCTTCCGGGGCAGTTGCCACCAGTTTAGCTGGAAGAGGCGTGTCAAGCACATAGTCTTCCCTAGCACTCCCGAGGACAATCCTCAGGGTATGGACCCAGTCCGCATAGTTGTTTCCAGTTGTAGCTAACTTCTCTTTCTCTAACATCGGGCCTAAGTTGAACATGGTATTGCGAGCAATGTGATCTACAACGGTAAACACAAGTTTCACTTAGACTTTGTTCATAATTAATTTACACTAGTGAATAAACAATTTTATTCTAAAGTGTGCTCCCACTCAAATCAATATCTCTCATAATTGGTTGTGAGTGATGTAAGACCCATATTTTAATTCAACGCCAAGGATGTATCCATCTCAAGTGATGAGAATTTCAATTGATAGGCCAACTTGCCAATCACATCTCTATGTGACTCTTGGTCATCTTTTGATGGGCGTGTTTTGAGCTCAGGACGATCCTCCGGAACATCAAGACAACCAAGTGATTTCGGTGCGAGGTCTCAACTCACACTTCTCTAATCGTTCGTACCCATGTATCCATGTGATATCTCGAAGAGATAGGTTGCATGACGGTGCTACACTTGGAAGAACACTAACTACTTGATATTTTTAGTGAGAGATCACCCTAATAAAAAGTGACTACCATGCAATCAGAAGGGTGCATCATAAGGGATAAATATCTCAGGCAATTCATAATAGCATGATATGCTATAGCCCTTTATGATGAAGAAGTCTTTAATTTCTTCATCTTCGGCATTTGCGTCGGTGTTCACCTTCACGAAGATTGCCACCACCTTGTCTATGCACCAGATAATATTGCTATCTCTATAACTAATAAATTTAGTGCATTACATAAGGTTGACACGCAGGTCATTTAAACTGACAATCATATGGCTCCAGCCATCATGCCTAGTTATGACACGCAGGTCATGTTAATTAATTTACATGATATAGTCATCTCATACATAATCAAATTAATATGAGAATTGCTATACCACATCACATGACATCCAGCAAAACCAAGTTAGACGCCTCTAATCGGTTTATGCAAAATTATATTTTTCGTGGCTTCTAAGGTTTTTACTTAAACTACAGCTACCAACGTTTACCATCAAGTATGATTATTTAAGTCGCTAGATTAACTTTGCGGGGCGTATGAAACACGAGATAATAAAATCTCGAGCCCCATACTGAACTTCGTCATACGCAAGAACCCCGTGCAGATCATATCTGCATTGCCCTTTAGTCTGCGAAATTTCGTCTTTCTTCAACTACGGCGGAACCCAAAGTACTGAAGCACTTCATTGATCAATCAGGATCGTGGATTGCCAGAACATTGTAAAATTCCACCATGCCGTCAAGATCAGAAATACGCAAATTCAAGGTAAGCAACAAGAACATCAGGTAATAGATTTCATCTACTACATGCATAAATAATTTTCAGCAATAGATCTCATCTACTATAAAATTATATTATGCAATACACATACATTTCATGTATTCTAGATTGTAACATGCATGTACGCATAGCACGGCTCATGATGCCACTGTTGGGGAACACGACAAAAAACAAAAAATTTCCGCACTACAAACACGCCCAGGATCACTATGAAGATGCATACAAGGTTTTGATCTGATCATTACCGACTCGTACGCAACTGAAGTAGAGTCGATGAAGATTGGCGGTGCAGATCCCTACAGCTAGGATTTACAACCTCCCAACCATGAGGATGTTCTCCCACGTTTGCTCCTCGAACAGTCCCTCGGACAGCCCTTCGGAAGGCGATCGGACAGTCCCTCGGACAGCCCTTCGGAAGGCGATCGGATAGTCCCTTGGACGGTGTCTCGAACAGCCCTTCGGGAGGACCCTCGAACAGCCCCTCGGGCAAAAGATCGAACCTACGACTTCTCTACGGGGTTGCACACATACGGAGTCAGCTATCCGGTAGGGCTTCGCCGTCCAGAACTAGTTCCTACCAAAACCCAGACGGTCTTTCGGCTCTACGAAACTATTTCGTGTGAGGGAGAGAAGAAAGCCAGATAATGCATGGCATGTGTATGAGAGACTTGGGATGAGAATGGAGAGCCCTCTCCACCTCTAATTATAGGCCAAGTCCAAGCGGTAGAGGCCACTTAGAAATACCAAAAAACCCATGAAAAGTGTCCTTCACAAGGGCAAAAGGGGGAGGCAAGTGGAGCTCCATGGAGGAGCCCTCCTTGGTCGTCCACCCTCAAAAGGGGTTCCCACCATTCCATGTTATCCCCTCAACATCTTTTGTGAAAAGCTCTAAATGGTGGCTTTCGAAAAAGCAACCAAATAGTGTTTCCACTATTCATGAAAATATTTTTCTGCGATCGTTTAATCCAAAAATATTTCTGAAGGTCCAGAACATTTTTGGTACCCCCTAAAATAATTCTATACATGTTCCGAAACATTTCTGGTCGGATGATTTTCATCTCCGAAACATTTCCGGTAACTCCGAAACATTTCCGATTTTCTCTCCGGAATTTTTTCGTCATCTGCGAAACTTTTTCGGTGATTTTCTCTCAGACTCCCTGTCTAGTATTCAGCAGATAGATGGCCCTTAAGCGTGTGACCCTGTAGGTTCGGTGAAGTATAGACACGACCGAAACATTTTTCGATCGAGGATCAATAGCGGAACCATGGACATCCATATTGATCTCTATACCCACACAAATGAATATTCGAGTGAACCTGCAGTTGCCGTGTACTATTTCTGTTGCTTCGTGATATGTTACAAACACCCGAGGTGAGAATTATCGGCATCCCCATGAATCACCAACTTGTCCACTCTGCCAGTTAACTCGTTACCGGTTTTGTTCTTTTTTCTCGTTTCCACGTTGCGGCATCCCTGTGATCAAATCACATTGTGTCTGGCCAGATGATGATGGATACCATAACACCGAGAGCGTCCTAAGAATATATCTCCATCGTCGGAGGAGCAAATCCCAATCTTGAGCTATCTAGTTCTTTGTCATACTTTTCTGTGAACCCGTAAGCCGCCGTAATAGCCACCCTGTTACAGACGACGTTTAACAAACCCCAAAGTTCACGAAGCAAGCACGAAGGAACTTGATACTCTCATGGTCTAAGGAATTATGCAAACGTTAACTCTCCCTGTGATATTAACCATCTAAACGTTTACATCAATTCGGGTCGATTCAACACAAGTGTTCTTCTAACATTGTGCCCTCAAAATTGCCGGCATAGTCATGCCCATGATCAGGAAAACGTGACCATCATGCAACACTTGAGCTAGTCTTAGAGGCATGACTACGAATATATTTTATCGTTTATTGTACCACATGTGCACATGAGTTTTCCTCCGAGCCTCGTGGTTATTGCAGACTCGAGAATCATTGCAGTTATAGCATGAAACATAAACATGAATTACAAACTTTGAGATACAAAATAAGTATTATTATTGTCTCTAGGGCATATCTCCTACACGACGGTGATATTGTCGGCATAGAGCAGCCACATTGTCCACCAGCTGACGCCACGTGGCAGCTATATGCCGACGGTATTACTGTCGGCATATCTGAGGAGGTATGCCGACGGTGATACGTCGGCCTATAGCTGCCACGTGGCGTCAGCTGGTTGGTGCACGTGTCCGATGGAGGTTGACGCATGTGCTGTCAAATTTTTTTTGTCGACGGCCAGGGCAAAGCCGTCGGCATAGGTCCTCTTTGCCGACGGCTTTACTATGCAGACGGGCACGGGAGGTTAGCCGACGCTATCTATGCCGACGGGGATCGTGCCTTTGCCCGTCGGCATAGCCAGTGATTCCTGTAGTGGGGCCTGGAAGCCCCAGAAAAGAAGCACCCCCGGCGGTCGCGTCGGTGCCTGCATTGCATGCGGCTTGTTGCTGTGTACGTACGGACGTTTGGATTTATCAGTTAGTCAGCGAACTGGTGGGCTGGTACGCGCAAAAGCAACGTTATGTACGTACGTATCCTCGCATCACATAGTCACCGTCAGGCCGGGCCGGACACAGCGGTCAGGTTGGTGAGGGTGTTAGTATAAAACTCAACTTGCACGTCGAGATCATACCAACCATTCCCCCAAAAAAAAAAGGGTCATACTAACCAAGAACTAGCTAGCACAAACTCACTGCAAAAATTTCCGGTCAAAAAAAGAAGAAAAAAAATCACTGCCCAAATTAATCAAGACAAATATTTAAGGAGGGCATTATCTCGTTCAGTGGATGATTAATTATATAGTATGCACCATACACCACTGTTCCAGAACAACATCAAAATAGATAGATACACTACATCGCAAAAAAAAAAAAAGATACACATATACTGCACACTCCGTGCGTCAGCCAACAGGGGTCAACTAACCAACGAACAACAACTAAAAAAATAAATAAAAAATAACCAACGAACAAACAAGCACAAGCTGAATATCCCATTCCTCCGTTCGTACATGCAGGCATGCCGCACGTCTTGCCAGCTAACCGTCACGTGCAAGTACTAAATTCATTAACCACTAGCGGGCCAGTAATTGGTCCCGTACAGTACGTACTATAGGTGACTAGTTCTGCAATTAATTAATCGAGCGATCAACGAGCAATCTCGGCCTGGAGCGTGGCGTTGTAGCCAACCTGCTCGATCTCCCACAGCAGCTTCGGCGTCGCCGGGTCATCCTCCTCCACCGCCACGTACTCCTGCAACCGAAACGCATCCACAGACTACAGATTAATTAGTGTAATTAAGCACACGCACACACGCTTGAAGACTTGGTAAAATATATTCATATGAGCCAAATTATATAAAGTGCTTAATTAATCTACTTTCTCGCTAAATAAAACGATGCGAGCAACTCAGCAAGCGTCAACCGTGTATATGCACAGACCGAACAATCATGAAAACAAACTTTTGATCCTTACGACGCAACCGATATAGAAATGTTGAGCTTTCAATAACTCGGAAGATACGTACGTATATGTATAGCTAGCGCCTAGCGTCGAGGAGTAAGGACGCTCCCACAGCACACACAGACAAATCGGCTGGTGTGACCGAGACACAGTGGCGGAGGACAAAAAAAATTAAGGTGGGGCGAACTCTTAAGTTTTCTTTATGCAAAACCAAAATAGTCGATCCACACTAATGGTGCACGCTAATAAAAATATTTTCAAATGATGCTAAACAGAATAATACACTGTAATAAAATTCAGAATATAGATACCTCTCCCCTTTGTATATGCTAGACCCTTTCCCTTCATGCCCATGTTCTGCAGACAATGTCGCCTCGCCGCTGCCGACTGGCTGTCACGCTACGCCAAGTCGGGGCGGCGGTGTTGTCTGCGTGGAGTGATGGAGGGTGTATGCGTGCGGGCGAGGAGAGCGATGTCGAGCGCTGCGTTCGCAGGTTCGCTTGCTCGCCGTCCACCGCCATCCGCCTGGCCACCGCGGCTGCCGCCGTTAAGCTTGGGTTCATCGCTCTCTCGCTGGGAAACTGGTGCGGAACTGCGAACCAACCTGTGGTTGGATGGTTAGAGGGACTGTGGTATCCCCAGCCCACCAGGGTTCAAGTCCTGGTGCTCGCATTTATTCCTGGATTTATTTCAGGATTTCCGGCGATGCGCATTCAGTGGGAGGAGACGTTCCCGTCGATGACGAGGTGTCTACGGTGACTTCGTAAATTTCAAGATAATATGCCGGCTCAGTCTCTCGGAGGTGCTCATAGGGGTAGGCTGTGCGTGTGTGCGTTCATAGGGGTGATTGTATGCGCGTGTATATGAGCGCTTGCGTCTGTACTGTGTTCAAAAAAACTGGTGCGGAACTGCCGTACTGGTGCTGGACTTGATCGATTAGTGGCGATGTGCGTTCGTTGATGAACGGTGCGGGTATGGGACTGAACTCGATCCTAGTGCGGTGCGCTGGAATCGATCGGTTCGTGGCGTCGTGCACGTTGCTGGTTTAGTTAGGCCCAACTAGCGTGGTTGAGTTATGCGTGGCCCATATAAACTGACGACGCTTTCATCGATTTTCCCAGCGAAAGTAGCCAGTCATCCATCGAGGCGTATATGCATACGTATATATACACCAAATCCACGCAATCAAGGTAGGGCGGCCGCCCTACCTTGCCCGAAGGAGAGCTCCGCCAGTGACCCAGACACCGGGAAGAAGCAGCTTGCTAGCAGATGCCGTTGTGCATACGGAAATCAGAAGAGCTAACTAGCTAGAGCAGCGCGTGCACTCTCGCCACGGACCAACGTCATGCATGCGATCGAACGAGAAAGAGAAAGAAGCCAGCTAGGCGATTGATTACCTGGAGTTTCTGGACGAGGTCCCTGGCGTCGGGTGCGCTGACGAAGATGTGGCGCTGGGATGGCCTGATGAAGCCGTCGTCCACCGCCTTGTCGATGAAGGCCAGCAGGAAGTCGTAGTACCCCTCCACGTTCAGCAACCCCACCTGCATCCATGGGGGGGGGGGGGGGGGGGGGGGGGGGGGGGGGGGGGGGGGGGGGGGGGGGGGGGGGGGGGGGGGGGGGGGGGGGGGGGGGGGGGGGGGGGGGGGGGGGGGGGGGGGGGGGGGGGGGGGGGGGGGGGGGGGGGGGGGGGGGGGGGGGGGGGGGGGGGGGGGGGGGGGGGGGGGGGGGGGGGGGGGGGGGGGGGGGGGGGGGGGGGGGGGGGGGGGGGGGGGGGGGGGGGGGGGGGGGGGGGGGGGGGGGGGGGGGGGGGGGGGGGGGGGGGGGGGGGGGGGGGGGGGGGGGGGGGGGGGGGGGGGGGGGGGGGGGGGGGGGGGGGGGGGGGGGGGGGGGGGGGGGGGGGGGGGGGGGGGGGGGGGGGGGGGGGGGGGGGGGGGGGGGGGGGGGGGGGGGGGGGGGGGGGGGGGGGGGGGGGGGGGGGGGGGGGGGGGGGGGGGGGGGGGGGGGGGGGGGGGGGGGGGGGGGGGGGGGGGGGGGGGGGGGGGGGGGGGGGGGGGGGGGGGGGGGGGGGGGGGGGGGGGGGGGGGGGGGGGGGGGGGGGGGGGGGGGGGGGGGGGGGGGGGGGGGGGGGGGGGGGGGGGGGGGGGGGGGGGGGGGGGGGGGGGGGGGGGGGGGGGGGGGGGGGGGGGGGGGGGGGGGGGGGGGGGGGGGGGGGGGGGGTGGTCGGTCGATGTAATTAACTTGATCAATTAATTACCAGCTCCTTGCCGAGCTCGATGGCGGCGTCACGGTAGCTGCTCCGTTTCCCGGAGCTGCTCCCGCAGAACACGCACACCCGCCGGAACCTAGGACCCTCCTCCACCTCCACGGCGCCCTCAACACCGCCGGTGCGGTTCTTGGCCACCACCGCCGCCGTCTGCTCCGTCCCTCCGCCGCCGCCCTGCATGCCGCCTAGCTAGCTAGCTGGCGTGGAGAGGATATATGATGGAGATAGCGCGGGGTGCCGTGCGCGCTCGTGTGTGGACTGCTGGTGGCGTACGAATAATTGTAGTAAAAGGAAGCGCAAGGGATGGATGGATGGATGGGTATATATATATATATATATATCATGGGAGAGCAAGGGAGCAGGGGTTCGTGATGAATGGTACTACCAACTACAAGTGTAAATTTCTTCTGTGGGCAACATAATGAGTAATACACCCCAATAGTTAATTTCTTTGTAATCTGCATTTGGAACTTGATGCAAGGAATAGTAGATCTGGAGTGCGCAGGCTGGCGGATCTGGAGTGGATGCGCTCGATCTGCCCGGCTGTGGCTGGGCGCGGCGTGGGAGATTTTTGGCGGGTCGGCGCGGAGGCGTGCGGTGGTGGTCGTGTGGCGTGGAGTTGTGCGGCGGTGGTGACGCGGAGGGCGCAGTTGTGGTGGTGGCGCGGAAGGGACGGTGGTGGTTGCGCCGCGGAGGGCGCAGTGTTGTGGCGTTGTGATGATGGTTGGCCGGCGCCCCAGTTGCAGTGGCGGAGGTGATGCCGGCGTCTTTTTTGGGTAGTCCTCCATGGTGTGGTGTGACTGTGTCATCTTTTCTGCTCCGATTGGCTTGGTTCGCCTTTGATGAATGCGAGCGGAGTCATGACTTGGTCTCGTATGTTCGCTGCAGTTAGGCTCCCTCCCAGGGGTCTGCGAAAGTGGAGAGGCATCAGGCTCTGGGCGAAAGCTTTGGATTCGATGGGGGTCGTTGCCGGCGATGAGGGCGCTCGTGGGCGTCCTTCCCTCCTTGAAGGCATTACCAAAGAGTACTTCCCTCTTCACTAGGCCGTGTTCGATTGGAGCGGGAGCGGCGGTGGTGGCTGTTGGCATGGCTGGACTTCTTACCCGAGGTTCGGTGGGTGGTTGTGTGCAGGTTTGGGCAAAAGTTTTGTAGTCGACGGGGTCGAAGCCGGCGATGACGGCATTCTTTGGGCGTTGTTTCCCTTGTTGAAGGCATTGCTGAAATTCTTGCTCACAGTCACCCTAGCTGGAGGTCGAGTTAGGTGGTGGTGGAATGTTTGGATCCATGTCAGGGTTGTGTTGTTTTCCTTCTTTTTTCTTGTTCCGTGTCGTTTTGGACATAGTTTCACTTATAAACCGGGCCACTCTGTATTTTTTGTCTTTTTTCTATCTTAATGAAATTGGCAGAGTTACTGCCTTGCATAGTAAAAAAAAAAATATCTTGGGAACGCAAGGGAACAGGTGTTCGTGATGAATGGTACTACCAACTACAAGTGTTTCTTTTACCGATCGGCTACTTATTTCTTACCGCAGTTAACCTTGTGATCGACCATGTAATCATGCGTGCATGTGTATATGCTATGCAAGCAGTAAGCATGACCCGGCCGCCCGTCCAATCAGAGGGTTGCTAGCTTTAGCTTCCTTGCAGCTGTTATTACCTAGATTCCTGCTAGTCACGTACTAGCAGTGACTATTTTTTTTTTTTGGGCGTGATAATACTAGCACTGCTTACTAGCAGTGAGTTGAATGCGTCGATAGTTCAACTCGTTATCCGTCGAGCCAATCGAGCGAGACAAGCAGTGTGTGTAGCCAAGTGGTAGGACTAGCTAGGACGTACAAGTTCATCCATCCGGCCAGCCCTCACTAATTTGTGGAACTGCTCGATAGATAGATGGCGCCATGCCCAAGCTGGCCCTCAACAACGAGTCCACCAAACTCGTGCATCTGTCACTGGAGTAAGTACCCTGGTCAAAATTCAGGAAAAAGAAGACTGTGTCAGCTGCGAGGATCAACTGCTGGCACTCAAATCGATGTAGTAGTTCTGTACAAGGTTTTGGTCACTGAATAAACAATTTTTTACCCGGGGGGGCTGGGATTTATGGTTACCGCGGTAACCGTAAAATACCGTGTGGTTACCTCCCAAAAAATTTAAAACGAATTTTGAAGTCAAAGTTTTCCAGCTGGAGATAGTTAGGCCTTGAACTCAAACACAAAGAAATGGGTGGGGGGAGTCCAACCGGAGACCTCCAGATGAAAATAGAACGGAGTTACCGCTGCACCATCTCTTCATATATTGTTAATGTAGAGAGACTAGTTTATTTAGTTTACTCGGAGCATTTAAATTCAAAATTTCTTGTATTTTTTGCTCCGTAAGCATATTTACCGTGAGGGTTTTGGAAACGCGGTAACCGGGCGGTAACCAAATTTACCGCCGGGTAACCAAAACCTTGGTTCTATATGGTATGCAGAGACAGAGGGTGCATTTGGAACCCAGGCTAGAACCATTCTAGCCTTGCTGGGCTAGGTTTGGTGTTTGGAACTGAACAAATATTCTAGCTTTTGAAGGGCAACTAGCCAGCGTGGGCTAGAAAATTCTCGCTCAGGAGATAGCCAATTCGGCTCGCCTTTGATGGCAAAACCACGCCTTGCGAAAAATCCGCCTCATCCAGAGTAGTGACCTCGTCCGCAACAAGTCGCTCCTATGCCGGCGACCACACCGCGTCTTCCTCCGTGGCCACGCCAGCATCTCCAAACACTTCTCCTCCGCCTCAACCTCCGTTGCCAGTCATTAGTTGCAATGTCCATGTAAAATAACAAATCTGATGGCTTCAGGCTTTCACACTGATCCATCCTCCTCCTCAAGATTGAGTGCAGATTTGCAATATAATCCAGCGGCGCACCCTCCTTCCTTACCTCTGGAATCTCTGTATTTTGTTCCGCACTTCAAATCAGGAGCGTAATATCGGTCCCTGTCCGAAGTCCGAACCCTGAAATTCTGAATCGTGCGCTAGCTAGCATGCATCCTTGCAAGTTGCAAGCCACATGTACCATCTGTTACTACGTCGATCTCAACAGATTAATTGCTCGATCAGCTAGAAGGGAAACGCAGTAGCTGAATATTTGAACAATTTCGGCCCAAAGTCTTGCCGTTGATTTCTGTTGCAGTCGTCGGTGAGACTAAAAAATAAAAAATTTGTTGCAGTCGTCGGCGCCGTGACATATGCCGGTCGCTCAGGGTGGACGAAACGAGCGGTCCTTTCGGGCTGGCTCGTGGCCCGCTCGGTTCTAGCCCGCTCAAAAAAAAGTGCGGTCCGGTCTGTGTAATATTTACCGAAAAAACTTTGGTGTTAAAGCTCGGACCGAAGATGCAGCCCAAGCGTTTTTTTCTGTATTTTATGAATTACGGAGACGAGGCCCAGCCCATCCCAGGCCGCTGTTTACCATTTTTATGACCTACTAGCAAACATGCTCGTGTGTTGCACCGGGAGAAAAAAATCATCTCTCATACACACACCTTAGCCTGGACGTACCGAGCGGGCCAAAAAACCCGCTCGTGGACCGGCCCGAACCGGACCGAAATTGGAGGACCGACAGAAAAAAACAGCCGGTCCGGTCTGTAAAAAGAGGCCCAAAGAGAGGTCCGGTCCGGTCCTGTTTTGGCTCGGTCCGCTCGCTTGGACGGAATTGTTTTTTTTTTTTGCATTTTCTGAATTATACAGACAAGGCCCAGCCCATCCCAGGCTCCTGTTTCTAACCTAGCCCACCAAAACGCTCGCACCAGTTCATGTTCACAAAAAATGCAACACGTCACGCACCAGAGCTATCGCCGCCGCCGCCTCCCCTATTCTCATGCGCCGCCGTCGACCTCCCCACAACAAATCACCATGTCCATGAGCTCCACCACCTTGAGATCTCCTTCCCCGCGCAAGGAATTGGTCGAATTCGTCCTGTAATCGTCGCCATGCTTGTCCTTCTCCGACTCCGGCCGCCTTTCTTGCTTCCCTGGCTTCCCCGACACCTCCATCGAGTTCGCCATGAGCTACTGCCTCTTTCCCCTCTGTCCCTCCTTCTAATTAGCGCCCGTAGCAGTCTCTCGCCGCCGGTTGTGTTTGGCCGGTCCGTTGGTCCAGACCGAGCTTTTTCGTGGCCGGTCCGGTGCCAGAAAAGGGGACCGCTGGGTGCTTCGGTCCGGTCCGGTTCGGTCCGCCGACGGCCGGTCCAAATGGCGGCTCGGTGAAAGACCGGATCGGCCCGGACCGTGTCCACCCTGACACACACCCGACGTCATCAACAATTCGCTTGAAATCTTTCACGGTGCTGCACGACAAACAACATGATAAGTGGTGTTGCGCAAAAACATAAAGGTGAGTTATTTTCTGAAGTGTACTCAATAGAGAAGTAAATTTTAGTACTCAAAGACAACTTGTGCATAAGAAGCATTATTTTTGTCTTGTTGCTATATGTGTTTGCAAATGTAATCCAAGTTAGTTTTAGTTTGGTTGCAAACATATTAGACGTCTACACTGAAAACAATCAATCTACAAGGACATGCATAATAAATGTTCAAGGTTGCATATGAACATCGATATTCTTAGAACAAAACTTTTAAGGCACAATTTCAAACTACGAAAATCAATGTTAAGCCACTGGTTTACATAAAACTCGCATCAGTACATTAGTGTACATCATCATATAGGGGTCGGTTATTGTGCACTGTGCAAAATAGAGAGGATGATTATACACCTGTTGTAATTTTAGTAGGAATCGACATCCCCTACGGTGCCAATAATAGTTTTTGTGAAAGCATTAAACTATCATATGTACTCGATTTAAATGGTGTAGGAACATATATAATAGGCATTTCCAAAATATGACATACAAAAAAGGTATTAATTAAGTTTGCATCCTAAACCTAATTTTAGAGATGATTGACATGCAAAATAATAGCATATTTGAAATCTACATATTTTTCTGAGGAATTTTCATGTATAACATGCTAGATTTCGAGTTAGGATTTGAAAAATATCAATATTTTGTAAAGTATTTGAATCTGCCCGATAAAAGAAAAATTAAACAAAAAAGAAGAAAATGAGATTTTTAGAAATGATTGACATGCAACATAATAACATATTTGAAATCTACACATTTTTCTGAGGAATTTTCATATATAATATGTTAGATTTCGAGTTAGTGTTTAAAAGATATGATTATTTTAAAAAGTATTTGAATGTGTCGATAAAAGAAAAATGGGATAGGCAGGTTTCGAACCTGGATCTATCTGGTAGAAGGGTGGCGATCTGGCCAGTGCGCTGCTCGTCCATTGTTGTAAGTTAGTGGGTCGTTAGTGGGTCGTTTTTTGAATAAACCAAAGTCTGGTGCAGCAACTAAGGAAAAAACCAACCTTTTTTCCCGCTTACAGGTGGCATAGTGGGTAATTATTGACAACTTTATAGGCAATTTTCATGATGTACCGCCAGAAGCAGTAGTCATTTTATTATTAGGTAGAGATAAGTCACAGCCCACACAGACGAGGCAACTCATGCACATCGTCCTCACGACATTAGGGCTTCTCCACGCGACAGCCGCCGCCGCCTCCTCCACGCGATAGACGGCGCTGCCGCCGCCACCACCACACAATAGCTTTCCGCCTCCTCCTCGAAGCACCGCCACATCACCATATTCATCCCCGCACGAAGAATTGCTCTGGAACGCCAAAGAGACGACGTGCGCATCACCTCTTCTCCGACCATGGCTGCCGCCTGCCGCCGTCAATTCATCGCCGTCGTCGGTTCCCCGGCTTCCCCAACTTCTTAACCGTGCTCATGGTGGTCACGCCGTTGTTTCCCCTCTCCTTTCTCTCCTCCTCGTGCCTCGTAGCCTACTGCCGCCTTGCGCCACCGTGCGCCGCCGCTATTCGCCGTCACCATGGCCGGTCTGCTCGGTCCGGCCCGGGCTTCGCCACCAACGATCCGGTCCCTGAAAACTGGACCGCCATGCTCTTCGGTCCGGTCCTGTCCGGACCACCGGCGGGGACCGGCCGCCGGCGATCCGGACAGTATCCACCCTGACTGGTCGTTGCAGTGCAAAGTCCTCTTATGCTAGAAATACTACTCGAAATATCATCGTTTTTTCGAGGGCATCATCGTCTAACCATCGAAAGCCCAAACCGACCAAAAATATCCAAATTTGAATACGATTTCGTCGTCGTCTCCGGCGTCAGGTGACATCAACATTCGCAGCGCTTTATCGCGGTAGCGTCGCGTTCTTTTGGCTACTAGCGGCTTAAACGAACTTGCAGCATTGACGTGTAGCCTCATTTAATTTTTTTGTCTTTTTTTTTAAACCGAGGCAAAAGGTTTGCCTGATTCATTAATTAAGAATGTCAGCTTTCACAGGTCCCTTCTCACCGTCGACCCGAGTGAAACGAGGGAGGGAGAGGTGGAATCCGAGAGCACGCACACACACGCGCGAGAGTGAATTTCTGGTTGTGAGGCTCTCTCACTTTTTGTTTCTATTCATGGCTACTTATAGAGAGAGATACAAGGAAATATCCTACCTACTCTCAAGTATTCCTGCCACAGTTCAAAAAATAGTGCAAGATGGTGTTGAACTTGGTTTGCGTAGCAGGCTCACCTTATCTGCTGCTCGGGAGCTTTCGGCGCTAAATTTGTTGTTGCAGGATGTGTCACCGTCTTTGCTGATTGATCGACGTACGCTCCTGGATGGATCCCCCTTCTACACTAGAGGTGCTTACGGCGCTCTATCTACCCAACTGGCTGATGCTACGATGGACAAAATTTGGAGCTCTCACACGCCCGTCAAAGTCAGAATATTTGGTTGGCTTCTAACGCTCGATCAGCTAAGCACGAGGCAGAATCTTCGCTGCAAGACCATCATTACTGATCAATCTTGCCCGCGGTGCAATGCTCCGGTCAAAGACAGGGATCATCTGTTCTTCTCCTGTCATCATGCTGCGGCGGTTTGGTGCTCGATCGGCTACCCAGCCGGCACCAACACGCTTGAGGACTGCTCCAGCACCGGCTGGTTTACTGGACTCCACTGTCACATTTGTCACCTTGATCATCCTATGGAAAATTTGGGATGCGTGAAACGCTAAAATTTTCCGTGCTCTAGACTACTGCACTGATATTATTCGCAAAAACATTAGGGACGACCTAACCCTATGGATTAATCGCCTGCCCTCGCCTCAACTTAAGGATCACGCCGGCCTGTGGCGTTATCACCTATCCCCTCGTTAACTCGAGACTGTAAAACTCTTCTATCCGCTCTCGGATCCTTTGAAATGCAATTCAGGTGGGGAACCTCCCCCCCTGAAAATTTCCAAAAAAAAAAGTATTCTACTACAATATTAGTCTTTCCGTATAATATCTGTGTTTAAGTATAATGATTTGAGTGAAAAAGTATTTGATGAGGGGACATTCTGTACAAGGATTTGATGAGGGGAAATGAATTAGCAAAGCTAGTAGGAAAATTAGAATATATGCCAGCCTATTCACTTTTAAAACGTGGTAAATATAGACCTTTTCCCTGTTAAAATATGGTAAAGCAGTTGATGCTACGTTGCAGACCTAACGAACTATTTGTGCCTTCAAAATTATTGCCAGTAAGAAAATTTGGAGTCTTGACTCCTGAAGCATGTACTGTTTGTTTTGCACGAACTGTACCTTATAGAGCATATACGGCGCGGGCGACTTGCCCCTAGGCGCACCCAGCTGCCCTGCCCGCCTACCGCCTTGGCACAGACCGACGCCCTCTGGAGAGTGGAGACGACGGACGAACAGAATGAGACGAGGAAGAAGAAACGCTTCGTTTTGGTCTTTTTGGACATGGGCCAGCACTTAACTAGCAGGCCAATCACAGCCCAAACTAGCTATCGTATAACCTCCCGGCCTACCCAATTAGCCCACGTATACTCAAAAAAAAAAAAAGGGGGGGGGGGGGGGGGGAAAAAAAAAAAAAACCCAATTCCCCCACTAGTTACCTCGCAGACAGCAGACGCAGGCACTCAAAAAAATAAAAAAAATCCGCAATCAAGCTCGAGCGCAAGTGCGCAACGCAATCCCTAACCTAGCCGACACAGAGCTCCAGCTCCGCCTCGCCGGCGCCGGCCGCCGGGCACCTGACGAATGGCGATAGAGGGAAAGCGAGAAGAATCAGTTCGGACGCCTGTCTAGGCTGAGGGGCCAAACCCCTAGCAGGTGGACGCGGTCGGTGCGCAAGATTGTGGCTGCTCTGGATAAGGCCATTGCCGTGGCGGTGGCGGAGGAGGAGCGGGGTGGGGGTGCAGCCGCGGCGGGGATCCCCGTTGTGATGAAGTTCGGCAGGCCGTTGGTGGCATCAGCCGAGCAAATGCTGGAGGAGGCCAAACTCATCCCCGAAGAGGTGAAGCGCGTTGTCGTCGTTCTCTCCGCCATGGGGAAGACGAGCAGTAACCTTCTCCAGCCTCAAGGTACTACCATATTCCCCTCCGTGAAAATTTTGTGGTTTGCTAGCTCCATTCCGTGCTAATTGACTGTTTTCCTGTGTAGGCAGGAGAGAAGGCGTTGAGCTGCGGCGCTCCGATGGTGTCAGTAATCGATGAGGTCAAGCTCATCAAGTTTTCAAATTTTGCAGCCTTTTGTTATGTTACTTAATGGCAAATCCTCAGTGTTTGTTAGTTTGCAGTGCTCAGGACGATTGAAGTGTCAGCTCCTGTTTGTGAATCTGAAGTGTCTAATGAGGGTTCTGATGCTAGCATGTGCAACCTCCTCGTATAATTACAACTTAGGGTAAATACTTTTCTTATTTGTTCTTTTTAACTATTAGCATACTTGTGTTAAGATATATATTGATATACAATTTGTTCATCTGTTGTAGGTACCTATTAGACCTGGGCACTTTGGGCCAGCGAATGAATGATTCAAGCAGCGGAAGTCCATGTTAGTAGTTCTTTGTGACATTTATGGTGTATTTTGTGTTTTTCTGGTTACGTCACCTAGTTCTCGAGAATCTTAAATTACTTTGAACCATTAGTTATGTTAATTTTTGAGCGCATGTAGCTTCGTATTTCTGACGTTTAATGTTTGTCCCGGGTGATTTGAAATCCTGGATCCACCACTGTACGGTATGCCAGTTTCTATCTGTGCCTTAAAAATTCCGATTTGATTCCCAAAGCCTGTGTCTTCAGATATTTTACTCCTTCTATTGAGGCCTACATTTCCTTAATTAGTTACCTCGGAGCTCCCCCTCCCCTCCCCTCCTGCGTCGCTCCCGTGAGCGACCGGGAGGCAAACCCTAGCGTCGCCGCCGGGGCTCCGTCCTCCCCTCCTCCCTCCCTCGCCCCCGACAGAGGGCACGGCGCTTCGCGTCGGGCGTGGCAGCACGGCGCCAGGCCGGTGCGGGTGGCGCCGTGCCAGGACGGTGGTGTGACGGGCGATGCTGAGGTGGTGCTGCCTTGGAGCCAGAGACGGCGGCGGCAGCGGGATGATGCGGCGCGTCCAGATCCGGCTTCAGGGGCTGCCGGCCGTGGGCGGCACGGGGCGCGGGCGGCTGGCCCTGCTGTGGCCCTCTGCTGGTGGGGGTGGCGGCACGACAGTGGTGGGTGCCTTCTCCCACCTCTGCTCGGTCGGCTGGGCGAGGCGAGGGGCCGCGGCTGGTGGGTGCCTGCTGAGACCCGGTCAGATCCGCCGGGATCTGGCCCCGGTCGACGGCGAGCGGCTGGGGGTGCTAGCAGCGGCCGTTCGGGTCGTTGCGCGGATGTGGGCTGCGACGGCGTGGTGGCAGCCCATGGTGGTGGTGCAGGTCGTTCGCGGCGGCGGCTGGACATGCTCTGGTGTCTGTCCGTTGGCGCGCGGCTCTGGTGGATGTCTCCGGCGTCCTCTCACAGTTGCAGGTTGTGGCCGGTCCGGCACCTCGCGTCGTTGGGCAGTTGCCGGGACAGGCCAGTTGCGGATTCAGGCCGGGAGCTGCCGTTGGGCGTCACAGGGGGTGACGTTTGGAGAGGTGGTGGGAGAGATGGGTGACGCTGATGCAGTCGGGCCACCTGTCACCAGTAGGGGTGCCGGTCGTCGATGAGGTTCGCTCCCGCTTCACCTCTTCTCTGACCTGGTGGCTCCCCGATCGATCTGGTCAGTCCGGTCGCAGGCCCGGGTGGTGGGAGCTGCGGTGCTCGTTGGCTAAGCTCGCGGCTCAGGTGCGGGCGGCTAGCGGCCATGGCCATGGGGGCGGTGTGGTGGCTGGCGGTTTGACGGTTTGTGGCAGTGTGCAGCTGCACACCGTGGGCGGAGGCGGAGTATGCTTGCAGGGTGAAAACCCTGTCTGGCCTTGGCCAGCCGACAAAGGCGGCTCCCGTGGACGTCGTCATCTTCCTGAAGTCTTCGTTGTGGTTGCTCCTTTTCCCTTCGTCGTGCTCCGGATGAAAATCTAGATCTTTGGATCAGGCGGTGGCGCCGCATCGGTGCCATGTCCTTCCTGAAGGTACCGTCTTGGAGCTCACGGTTTCACCGACTGTCAACTTCACCTCTTCACGGTATTCACCGGAAGAGCTCTGGCGGCTCCGTAGTGATGCTTACTGTCATTTTGTAGTCTACTTCGAGTCGTGCGGGTGTTGTTGCTGTAGTCCTTTGGCACCTATGTATCTGGCCTTGGGTGAGTGTGGGTGTTGGTGTGTTGGGTTGTGGTTGTATTGGTTTGTTGTTGGTTGTTGCTTTATATATAAAGCAGGGCGAAAGACTTTTTCGGTAATTAGTTACCTCGGGAGTTAATCCCTGATCCTATATTTCTGACAATGGCACACAGCTTAACAGGTCGGGGAGGCGTGCGCCGGTGCTGATTTTGTGGCTTTCGGCGTGGGGGTTGGGGAGACGAGAGGGGGAGAGAGTAAGCGTTGAGTGAAGGGAGTGAGTGGGTCTGTTCCGTGACAGTCTGTAAGCCGGCGTGGGCGCATTTTTTATAAACTAGAGGATACCCCGCGCGTTGCGGCGGGAAATGCAGCAATGATTTAAAGAAATATGAAAAAATAGAAATTGGTTATATGTGATATTTATTAGATGTTTCACATTTCAGCGTAGAAAAGTAAACAATGATCCATCTTCTCAATTCCAACTCATCAAGTCCTAGAGGCGTAATCTTGTATGGGCAGTTCGTAAGGAGAAAGGAAACACTAACCTAATTTATCAATGGAACATCCGTAATACCTAGCAGCTGACAAACAAAACCTTCTGTTTTGAACCTTTGTATTGGAAGAACGACAATGTCGGTCACACAATGGTACCACTCGGGTATTAGATCGATCTCAAGTCATTCAAAATTGGAATAATAATACTGCCACACAACAATATACCTGAAAATGAATTGCACTATGTATGCTCTGATTCTATAGAACAACCAAAGGAAAGCAATAAAAATTCAAATCAAAGGCATACTATAGTAGCATATGCGTGTACGAGAGAGAGAGAGAGAGAGAGAGAGAGAGAGAGAGAGAGAGAGAGAGAGAGAGAGACGATTCTAGTTGTACATAGTATATGGTAAGTTCCATTTGTTTATTCTTTGAAGAAAAATAAATAAAACGAACCAAGACGAATATTTTACCATGTAGCGCTTCCAACCAAAACCAACCAGATCGGAGAGATGAACACGATCAATTCCAATCCTGATCTCGACGCATGCTTGCCGGTTGTGCTTGACTTAGAGAGGATTTTAGGTGAGACAAACTGGCCGGACTTGCTGCCCTGGAGACGAAAAAGAGTTTTTCTCTTCTAAAAAAAGGCTTCCTACTCATCCAAATGAAGCTAACTCATAAAAATCTCAGATCCGAGGAGATACAACAGAAGGAGATCCCCCACCTTTGATGCAGGTGATGTTGGAGCAGAATGCCGATGGTGGCGCGTGTGACCGACCGCGAGCGTGATGTTGGACGAGGGCACCGTCGGCTGACGGGATCTCTTGTGGACGCCGAGGCACGGAGCTTGGGCCAGTGGAGCCTGCAGGGCTTGATTCATCGGCAATGGGGCTTCTTTTAAGTGAGGTGATCACAGGGGCCTGGGTCAGCAGCAGCGAGCAGGTCTCTGGCGGCGACGACGTTTGGGAGAGACACAACGCCATCAGCACCACCATCTCTCCTGAAGGTTAGGATCTTTTAATCTGGTAATTCTGCAACGGCTGATGCAGTGGCTGGATATATATTTTAGAATTCAATCCAACAATAAGACGATAGATAAAGAGGAGATCAAACGCTTTTCTAGGGGAAGGAAGAGCTGCGTAACGCGACTACGCGAGGCTGTTCTGTTCCACTTAGGTTGCTTCAATTACGAAGAGGAAACGACGCCTGCTCGCTTTGGTGACCAGGGATGGCTGCGTACTAATGAAAAGTAGTACCTACAGCGATGGCCCATGAAGGCTTGGCCGCCGGTGGCGAGGTATGGCGAGAGAGAGTTAGAGATAAGGGAAAGATGAGAAGAATCAATGGTGTTCTTGGTGGAGGTTTATTCTACCAGAGAACCTTCCCATCAAAATCAAAGCAGTTTCCTTGATCTCCTCCTGTGTTAATAGTTAAGCTAGGAGTAGATGGTATTTGCGATCCTATATTAATGGCTATCGGTGAAACCACTGCATGCGTGTATTGATTGCCGTTTATTGGGCATGCCTAGCCTAGCGATGGAGGGTTGCATGCAGTGTCTAGCGAGACTTTTTGTGTGTGCTAATTATATGCTGCATGCGGGTGGCTAATGATGACTGTTATGCTTGGAAACGATAGGAGACAATAAAATAGTTGATGAGAAAAAATGATGATGTGGCAGATTTGTTGATGTGCATGTTGAGAGAATTGGTAGCAGTGGGGATCAACTTCTTAAGAATGTAAGATGTGGCGTGTAATTTTCTAGGTAAAAATAAAGGATATGTGTGTTAGACTGCTTCAGTTATTTTTATCTTATTTTCCATAATTTTAGTGAACCGCGCATGATTTTTTTTCTTTTTTTTTCTTTTTATGCATGTAGCACATGACCATATTTAATTCATATTTTATTTAAATATATGTTTCATGTTTGCAGGTAGTGGACGGGACACAGGTGGATTATGTCGATGTTCCGAAAGAAAAGATGGTGAATACATCATGTCCTTCCTTAGAGATACCAAATTGGTGCGCATCGATGACACGTCCTTAACATGGGAAGATTTGGAATGTCATTTACAAGACAAGAGATGGCTTCAAGACGATGTTACCTAAGATATTACTCAGAGAGTCCTACTTATGCATGATGTCTAGTATTTCTATTACTTGTGCTTCAAACTATAGGTCATAAATGCATATATTTAGTACCTAAGGGCCCAAGAACATCTACGCTACAGAGCAGGTGGACGTGTTCCCAGATAGCACATATGTTTTTTCTTTCCGAGAATACGCCAAGGAATGGCGTATCATTTTCATAGAAGAAGAGGCAAAGAAGCCATCCACACCAAGTTAGGCATACAACGCTAGATAGGCACTAGCCAAACTAAGAATTACTCCTTGCTACCATCTACCAACACCGGCGACGTAGCGCCCATGACCGCAAAACGGGGGGTACGGAGAAGCCCAGCTCTGCACCATTGCTCTCCTTCCTGTCGGACCTCCTGGATGATGGTTCTCGCTGAGGGACGCCCATGATTGAAGACGATGTTGTTCCGGTGGGTCCAAATGCACCAAAACACTAGGGTCACTGCCGTCCAGAGATCCTTCTCCTCGCGCCGCGTTGGCAGTAGGTTGGTCCACCAGCTCAGGATCTCCAAAGACCCCGTTGGCATGCTAGTTGCGAAGTTCCACCAGCCAAAGACCTCAAGCCAGGCCGTGCGAGCCACAACGCAGTTCAGGAGGAGATGTTGCAGCGTCTCCGGCTGCTGGTCTCAAAGAGGACAGCAAGGGGGGTGCGGCAGTCCACGCTTTTGCAGCCGGTCGGCGGTCCAACATCGATTGTTAGCCGCCAGCCACACGAAGAATTTGGCGGTGAGGGGTACATGAGAGCGCCAAACCTGTTCGGCAGCCGGAGCAGCGACCAAGCCAACATGGAATGTAGCATAAACTGATCGCGACGAGTAGTTGCCACTCGTTTCCCAGTTCCATCGAAATGAATCTTCTCCTTCTTGAAGTTGGATGTTTCCAACAAGCTCCCAGAGCTGCAAGAACTCATCAATCTCCACTGGTGTAAGGTTGGGGTTGATGTCGTTGACCCAAGCACCTTGCACCCCTTCCCTAACCGAGCGTGACCACAGGATCCGATGCTTCACCTTGGCGACCGGGTGAGGAAAGCAGTCTACGAATCTGCCCGGGTGGGTCCAGTTGTCAGTCCAAAAGAACGAGGCCACTCCGTCGCGAACAATCGCCTGGGTGGCCAAGTCGAAGATGGCGCGCGCTTCCCAAGGGACCTGGATGTTGAACTTGGCCCACGGCTTCATCGGATCAGTTCGGGCGAGCCAAAGCCACCTGATACGGAGCACCATGTTCAGCAGGCGAAGATTAGGGAGACCGAGGCCGCCAGCCCATTTAGGGGAGCAAACCTGATCCCACGCAATCAAGCAATGTCCACCATTTATTTGCTTCTTCCCCTTCCACCGAAAAGCTCGACATAATTTGGTGAAGTCTGCAGTGGTCTTGAGTGGGACATCCAGGGACATCATGGCGTATATTGGCATCGCCATGAGCATGATCTTGACGTAAGCAAGTCTCCCGCCTATGTGCATGAGAGAAGCTCTCCAGGGGACCAACTTATTGGCCGCTTTGTCTACCAAGCCTTGAAGATTTGTAGCAGCGATCCGACGAGTGCTCAAGGGCAACCCCAGGTAGGTACATGGAAAGGGAGCAATATCACACATAAGCATCTGCCTCACCAACGCCTCTTGGGCAGTAGAGAGCATATATGTTTCAGTAATACTGAAGCGAGATGGTGAACATCCCATAAGCCCAGGGGAACATCTCCACATCATACAATGGGTGCGTAATTATCTTGCGCATGACATGGTTAGACTAAATATCCTACCTACGGATCTATAATTTTTTTTTCTGTTTACATAGGTGTAGCTACGACTTTTTTTTATTGTCAGTTCTTCATTCCAGTTAATGTAACGGCACTGCACTGGTATCCATCAGTTGTCGATGCCAAACGATGCCAGATACAGTGAGCCAGACCACTCAAGATCTTCGAAGATGGAATGATTTATGACAACAATATTAAGGGACTAACGTTTTACACTGAGTGTTGATCAGTTTGAGTCCCAAAAGATGATAAGATGGAAGATGGTTCTCGACCATTCAAGATCTTCGAAAAAAGGATAGGCAACATTATGCATTATTTTTCTAGCTTTTCGTGATCAAAGATCACTTTGAGTTATAGGTATGCTAATACTATCAGAAGGAGGCCTTGGACCTTGTGAGGTGAAGAAAATTCTTGCCATGTATTCAAACTCAAATCTCCATAACTTACTCAAAATCCTCACTCTTCCACTCAAAATCTCTCTCTGTTTTTCATCTGTTCGGAACCTCCGAATGCATTATCTATGGAACCTCCTAGTCCTTTATAGAGAGATCTTTAATTGCACCTTGTGCAGCTTGGACCCTCTGAGCGAGGTGTTGGGTATATCGAGGATGCTACAGAAACTTCCTGCTCACGTTCGGTTACTCCAACTGGTTTCTATCCAAAACCTCTGAGCCAGCGAAGTTTGGTTTCAAAGTTCAGTTCGGACCCTCCAAGTCATATATGCCTGGACATTCTGAGATTGATCAGTAGCGAAATCTTAGAGTTCTAGTATACTTCGGACCCTCCGAATGGTGAGTGGTCAGAACCTCCGAGCTAGGAATTGTGACCTATCCAAAACCCAAACTTTCATCTGGACCCGCCGAATGGTGTTCGATTAGAGTCTCCGAGCCTTTCGGGACAGAGTCACACGAGTTCGTTTGGAGCCGCTGTGCATGTCTCTTCCAGGATCTCCGAGGTCTATTTCTTTCGGTTTTGAACTCATTTGGAATCTCCGAACGGGGTTGGTTCGGACCCTCCGAGTCTGTTAAAAGTTGCTACATTTGCACCATTCGCAACCTCCGAGTACTCTGTGTTTGGAACGTCCTGGCTGTGTAATTTCATGTGTAGTGGTCATCATGTTCCAAGGATCTAAAAATATTCACTCCAAACTTTCACCGCTTCTCCTTCACCATGATATCCACTCCTATCTTTTGAAATACTCCAATCTCTCCAAGCCTAAATATGTATCCTATGAGAGTCTGGGAGTAGAGGAGATTGCTTTTGAGCACAACTGCACAAGCAAGGGATTCTTCACCAAGCAACCCAAGTTCTAATTACTTTTGGAGGGTGTGCGCCTCCTAGACTGGCTAGGTGCTTGGAAGCCTTCGAGTTGTGAAGGAGCCAAGAAGTTTATCAAGGCCAAAAGATTGCCTACTATGTGTGAAGATATACCCCAAGTGATGCCCAAACCTTTGTGATCGGCCATGGTGGGGTAGGTGGGCTAGGACCTATGTAGTAGGGAACTTGGTGGTCAAGCTAGCCAAGTCCCATGTGGTGTTAGGACTTTGTGTCTGAACCACCACCAACGAGGACGTAGGATTGTGCCAACAATTCAAACCTCGAGATAAATCCTAGTGTTTGCGAGCTCTATCCCTAGCTCCTTTACATTTATACACGTTTGCTTTTGCTCTTACTTAGCTTGCATGTTCAGGATGTTTTAGGCAACCAAAGCTTAAGTGTTAAAATTAGCCAATTAAATTTGATTAGTTTCTTTTGACCCCCCCCCCTATAGGCACCTAAATGATCCTACAAGTGGTATCAAAGCAAGGTTTCTTGTTTTGGCTGTATTGCCTAAGGAGAGATTATGGTGTCTAGTGAGGGTAACCACCCCTGTAAAGGTCCATACTTTGATGGTACAAACTTTGCTAGTTCGAAGCATAAGATGCGTATGCACATCATGGAGTTTAACCCTACCATGTGGAACATTGTTGTTAGGGGGATACACCATTGCAAAGCTAGATGTCCCAACAACTTTTGAGCTTAAGGACATTCACTAAAATGCACACACTTTTGATCTCTTGTTCATTGCTCTTTGCCCAAGGAATTAAATCAAATCAGTCGTCTTGATGATGCTAAGGAGATTTGTAATACTCTATTGGAGATTCATGAATGAACATCTTTCGTCAAATAGTCAAAGCTTGATATTCTCTTAGGGCAGCTTGACAAGTTTCGTACAAAGGAAGGAGAGGGTGTTTCAGAGATGTGCTCTCGGCTAAGCCTCATCATTGATGAGATTGCCGAACTTGGGAGCACCGAGATGTCTGACCATTTCATCGTCAAGAAAATCTTGAGAGCTCTTGATCCCAAGTATGACACCATTTGTACTCTCTTGCAAAAAGATGCCCAATTACAAGGATCTCAAGCCCACGGAAGTTGTGGGAAGAACTACTGTTGATCTACCATGTACTGACAGCCCCTTAACTCCCTTCACTTACAGTTAAGTGGATCATCATCACCAACATGTCAGGAAGTGAACTCCTATGATGTGCGCCTATGGCCGTCAGAGGCAACCCCCCTGTAGGGTAACGCAGCAGAAAACAAAAATCTTCTGACCTACGCACCAGCCCAGGACTACTATGGAGACTGCATACAAGGTTTGATGGGGGGGGGGGGGGGGGGGGGGGGGGGGGGGGGGGGGGGGGGGGGGGGGGGGGGGGGGGGGGGGGGGGGGGGGGGGGGGGGGGGGGGGGGGGGGGGGGGGGGGGGGGGGGGGGGGGGGGGGGGGGGGGGGGGGGGGGGGGGGGGGGGGGGGGGGGGGGGGGGGGGGGGGGGGGGGGGGGGGGGGGGGGGGGGGGGGGGGGGGGGGGGGGGGGGGGGGGGGGGGGGGGGGGGGGGGGGGGGGGGGGGGGGGGGGGGGGGGGGGGGGGGGGGGGGGGGGGGGGGGGGGGGGGGGGGGGGGGGGGGGGGGGGGGGGGGGGGGGGGGGGGGGGGGGGGGGGGGGGGGGGGGGGGGGGGGGGGGGGGGGGGGGGGGGGGGGGGGGGGGGGGGGGGGGGGGGGGGGGGGGGGGGGGGGGGGGGGGGGGGGGGGGGGGGGGGGGGGGGGGGGGGGGGGGGGGGGGGGGGGGGGGGGGGGGGGGGGGGGGGGGGGGGGGGGGGGGGGGGGGGGGGGGGGGGGGGGGGGGGGGGGGGGGGGGGGGGGGGGGGGGGGGGGGGGGGGGGGGGGGGGGGGGGGGGGGGGGGGGGGGGGGGGGGGGGGGGGGGGGGGGGGGGGGGGGGGGGGGGGGGGGGGGGGGGGGGGGGGGGGGGGGGGGGGGGGGGGGGGGGGGGGGGGGGGGGGGGGGGGGGGGGGGGGGGGGGGGGGGGGGGGGGGGGGGGGGGGGGGGGGGGGGGGGGGGGGGGGGGGGGGGGGGGGGGGGGGGGGGGGGGGGGGGGGGGGGGGGGGGGGGGGGGGGGGGGGGGGGGGGGGGGGGGGGGGGGGGGGGGGGGGGGGGGGGGGGGGGGGGGGGGGGGGGGGGGGGGGGGGGGGGGGGGGGGGGGGGGGGGGGGGGGGGGGGGGGGGGGGGGGGGGGGGGGGGGGGGGGGGGGGGGGGGGGGGGGGGGGGGGGGGGGGGGGGGGGGGGGGGGGGGGGGGGGGGGGGGGGGGGGGGGGGGGGGGGGGGGGGGGGGGGGGGGGGGGGGGGGGGGGGGGGGGGGGGGGGGGGGGGGGGGGGGGGGGGGGGGGGGGGGGGGGGGGGGGGGGGGGGGGGGGGGGGGGGGGGGGGGGGGGGGGGGGGGGGGGGGGGGGGGGGGGGGGGGGGGGGGGGGGGGGGGGGGGGGGGGGGGGGGGGGGGGGGGGGGGGGGGGGGGGGGGGGGGGGGGGGGGGGGGGGGGGGGGGGGGGGGGGGGGGGGGGGGGGGGGGGGGGGGGGGGGGGGGGGGGGGGGGGGGGGGGGGGGGGGGGGGGGGGGGGGGGGGGGGGGGGGGGGGGGGGGGGGGGGGGGGGGGGGGGGGGGGGGGGGGGGGGGGGGGGGGGGGGGGGGGGGGGGGGGGGGGGGGGGGGGGGGGGGGGGGGGGGGGGGGGGGGGGGGGGGGGGGGGGGGGGGGGGGGGGGGGGGGGGGGGGGGGGGGGGGGGGGGGGGGGGGGGGGGGGGGGGGGGGGGGGGGGGGGGGGGGGGGGGGGGGGGGGGGGGGGGGGGGGGGGGGGGGGGGGGGGGGGGGGGGGGGGGGGGGGGGGGGGGGGGGGGGGGGGGGGGGGGGGGGGGGGGGGGGGGGGGGGGGGGGGGGGGGGGGGGGGGGGGGGGGGGGGGGGGGGGGGGGGGGGGGGGGGGGGGGGGGGGGGGGGGGGGGGGGGGGGGGGGGGGGGGGGGGGGGGGGGGGGGGGGGGGGGGGGGGGGGGGGGGGGGGGGGGGGGGGGGGGGGGGGGGGGGGGGGGGGGGGGGGGGGGGGGGGGGGGGGGGGGGGGGGGGGGGGGGGGGGGGGGGGGGGGGGGGGGGGGGGGGGGGGGGGGGGGGGGGGGGGGGGGGGGGGGGGGGGGGGGGGGGGGGGGGGGGGGGGGGGGGGGGGGGGGGGGGGGGGGGGGGGGGGGGGGGGGGGGGGGGGGGGGGGGGGGGGGGGGGGGGGGGGGGGGGGGGGGGGGGGGGGGGGGGGGGGGGGGGGGGGGGGGGGGGGGGGGGGGGGGGGGGGGGGGGGGGGGGGGGGGGGGGGGGGGGGGGGGGGGGGGGGGGGGGGGGGGGGGGGGGGGGGGGGGGGGGGGGGGGGGGGGGGGGGGGGGGGGGGGGGGGGGGGGGGGGGGGGGGGGGGGGGGGGGGGGGGGGGGGGGGGGGGGGGGGGGGGGGGGGGGGGGGGGGGGGGGGGGGGGGGGGGGGGGGGGGGGGGGGGGGGGGGGGGGGGGGGGGGGGGGGGGGGGGGGGGGGGGGGGGGGGGGGGGGGGGGGGGGGGGGGGGGGGGGGGGGGGGGGGGGGGGGGGGGGGGGGGGGGGGGGGGGGGGGGGGGGGGGGGGGGGGGGGGGGGGGGGGGGGGGGGGGGGGGGGGGGGGGGGGGGGGGGGGGGGGGGGGGGGGGGGGGGGGGGGGGGGGGGGGGGGGGGGGGGGGGGGGGGGGGGGGGGGGGGGGGGGGGGGGGGGGGGGGGGGGGGGGGGGGGGGGGGGGGGGGGGGGGGGGGGGGGGGGGGGGGGGGGGGGGGGGGGGGGGGGGGGGGGGGGGGGGGGGGGGGGGGGGGGGGGGGGGGGGGGGGGGGGGGGGGGGGGGGGGGGGGGGGGGGGGGGGGGGGGGGGGGGGGGGGGGGGGGGGGGGGGGGGGGGGGGGGGGGGGGGGGGGGGGGGGGGGGGGGGGGGGGGGGGGGGGGGGGGGGGGGGGGGGGGGGGGGGGGGGGGGGGGGGGGGGGGGGGGGGGGGGGGGGGGGGGGGGGGGGGGGGGGGGGGGGGGGGGGGGGGGGGGGGGGGGGGGGGGGGGGGGGGGGGGGGGGGGGGGGGGGGGGGGGGGGGGGGGGGGGGGGGGGGGGGGGGGGGGGGGGGGGGGGGGGGGGGGGGGGGGGGGGGGGGGGGGGGGGGGGGGGGGGGGGGGGGGGGGGGGGGGGGGGGGGGGGGGGGGGGGGGGGGGGGGGGGGGGGGGGGGGGGGGGGGGGGGGGGGGGGGGGGGGGGGGGGGGGGGGGGGGGGGGGGGGGGGGGGGGGGGGGGGGGGGGGGGGGGGGGGGGGGGGGGGGGGGGGGGGGGGGGGGGGGGGGGGGGGGGGGGGGGGGGGGGGGGGGGGGGGGGGGGGGGGGGGGGGGGGGGGGGGGGGGGGGGGGGGGGGGGGGGGGGGGGGGGGGGGGGGGGGGGGGGGGGGGGGGGGGGGGGGGGGGGGGGGGGGGGGGGGGGGGGGGGGGGGGGGGGGGGGGGGGGGGGGGGGGGGGGGGGGGGGGGGGGGGGGGGGGGGGGGGGGGGGGGGGGGGGGGGGGGGGGGGGGGGGGGGGGGGGGGGGGGGGGGGGGGGGGGGGGGGGGGGGGGGGGGGGGGGGGGGGGGGGGGGGGGGGGGGGGGGGGGGGGGGGGGGGGGGGGGGGGGGGGGGGGGGGGGGGGGGGGGGGGGGGGGGGGGGGGGGGGGGGGGGGGGGGGGGGGGGGGGGGGGGGGGGGGGGGGGGGGGGGGGGGGGGGGGGGGGGGGGGGGGGGGGGGGGGGGGGGGGGGGGGGGGGGGGGGGGGGGGGGGGGGGGGGGGGGGGGGGGGGGGGGGGGGGGGGGGGGGGGGGGGGGGGGGGGGGGGGGGGGGGGGGGGGGGGGGGGGGGGGGGGGGGGGGGGGGGGGGGGGGGGGGGGGGGGGGGGGGGGGGGGGGGGGGGGGGGGGGGGGGGGGGGGGGGGGGGGGGGGGGGGGGGGGGGGGGGGGGGGGGGGGGGGGGGGGGGGGGGGGGGGGGGGGGGGGGGGGGGGGGGGGGGGGGGGGGGGGGGGGGGGGGGGGGGGGGGGGGGGGGGGGGGGGGGGGGGGGGGGGGGGGGGGGGGGGGGGGGGGGGGGGGGGGGGGGGGGGGGGGGGGGGGGGGGGGGGGGGGGGGGGGGGGGGGGGGGGGGGGGGGGGGGGGGGGGGGGGGGGGGGGGGGGGGGGGGGGGGGGGGGGGGGGGGGGGGGGGGGGGGGGGGGGGGGGGGGGGGGGGGGGGGGGGGGGGGGGGGGGGGGGGGGGGGGGGGGGGGGGGGGGGGGGGGGGGGGGGGGGGGGGGGGGGGGGGGGGGGGGGGGGGGGGGGGGGGGGGGGGGGGGGGGGGGGGGGGGGGGGGGGGGGGGGGGGGGGGGGGGGGGGGGGGGGGGGGGGGGGGGGGGGGGGGGGGGGGGGGGGGGGGGGGGGGGGGGGGGGGGGGGGGGGGGGGGGGGGGGGGGGGGGGGGGGGGGGGGGGGGGGGGGGGGGGGGGGGGGGGGGGGGGGGGGGGGGGGGGGGGGGGGGGGGGGGGGGGGGGGGGGGGGGGGGGGGGGGGGGGGGGGGGGGGGGGGGGGGGGGGGGGGGGGGGGGGGGGGGGGGGGGGGGGGGGGGGGGGGGGGGGGGGGGGGGGGGGGGGGGGGGGGGGGGGGGGGGGGGGGGGGGGGGGGGGGGGGGGGGGGGGGGGGGGGGGGGGGGGGGGGGGGGGGGGGGGGGGGGGGGGGGGGGGGGGGGGGGGGGGGGGGGGGGGGGGGGGGGGGGGGGGGGGGGGGGGGGGGGGGGGGGGGGGGGGGGGGGGGGGGGGGGGGGGGGGGGGGGGGGGGGGGGGGGGGGGGGGGGGGGGGGGGGGGGGGGGGGGGGGGGGGGGGGGGGGGGGGGGGGGGGGGGGGGGGGGGGGGGGGGGGGGGGGGGGGGGGGGGGGGGGGGGGGGGGGGGGGGGGGGGGGGGGGGGGGGGGGGGGGGGGGGGGGGGGGGGGGGGGGGGGGGGGGGGGGGGGGGGGGGGGGGGGGGGGGGGGGGGGGGGGGGGGGGGGGGGGGGGGGGGGGGGGGGGGGGGGGGGGGGGGGGGGGGGGGGGGGGGGGGGGGGGGGGGGGGGGGGGGGGGGGGGGGGGGGGGGGGGGGGGGGGGGGGGGGGGGGGGGGGGGGGGGGGGGGGGGGGGGGGGGGGGGGGGGGGGGGGGGGGGGGGGGGGGGGGGGGGGGGGGGGGGGGGGGGGGGGGGGGGGGGGGGGGGGGGGGGGGGGGGGGGGGGGGGGGGGGGGGGGGGGGGGGGGGGGGGGGGGGGGGGGGGGGGGGGGGGGGGGGGGGGGGGGGGGGGGGGGGGGGGGGGGGGGGGGGGGGGGGGGGGGGGGGGGGGGGGGGGGGGGGGGGGGGGGGGGGGGGGGGGGGGGGGGGGGGGGGGGGGGGGGGGGGGGGGGGGGGGGGGGGGGGGGGGGGGGGGGGGGGGGGGGGGGGGGGGGGGGGGGGGGGGGGGGGGGGGGGGGGGGGGGGGGGGGGGGGGGGGGGGGGGGGGGGGGGGGGGGGGGGGGGGGGGGGGGGGGGGGGGGGGGGGGGGGGGGGGGGGGGGGGGGGGGGGGGGGGGGGGGGGGGGGGGGGGGGGGGGGGGGGGGGGGGGGGGGGGGGGGGGGGGGGGGGGGGGGGGGGGGGGGGGGGGGGGGGGGGGGGGGGGGGGGGGGGGGGGGGGGGGGGGGGGGGGGGGGGGGGGGGGGGGGGGGGGGGGGGGGGGGGGGGGGGGGGGGGGGGGGGGGGGGGGGGGGGGGGGGGGGGGGGGGGGGGGGGGGGGGGGGGGGGGGGGGGGGGGGGGGGGGGGGGGGGGGGGGGGGGGGGGGGGGGGGGGGGGGGGGGGGGGGGGGGGGGGGGGGGGGGGGGGGGGGGGGGGGGGGGGGGGGGGGGGGGGGGGGGGGGGGGGGGGGGGGGGGGGGGGGGGGGGGGGGGGGGGGGGGGGGGGGGGGGGGGGGGGGGGGGGGGGGGGGGGGGGGGGGGGGGGGGGGGGGGGGGGGGGGGGGGGGGGGGGGGGGGGGGGGGGGGGGGGGGGGGGGGGGGGGGGGGGGGGGGGGGGGGGGGGGGGGGGGGGGGGGGGGGGGGGGGGGGGGGGGGGGGGGGGGGGGGGGGGGGGGGGGGGGGGGGGGGGGGGGGGGGGGGGGGGGGGGGGGGGGGGGGGGGGGGGGGGGGGGGGGGGGGGGGGGGGGGGGGGGGGGGGGGGGGGGGGGGGGGGGGGGGGGGGGGGGGGGGGGGGGGGGGGGGGGGGGGGGGGGGGGGGGGGGGGGGGGGGGGGGGGGGGGGGGGGGGGGGGGGGGGGGGGGGGGGGGGGGGGGGGGGGACAGAGAGATAAATAATAGCATTTATTATTGCCTCTAGGGCATATCTCCTACACCCCCCCAATGGCAAGTCTAGGAGTCACCTGGAGATACCACCACTGACGGGTACCTTAGTGTTGCCCGTCAGTGGATAGAGCTGCCACTGATGGACAACTGAGCAACCCCCCCGCCGGGTTATTGGTGTATGTATACCCTGGCCAATAATCATGCAATTTTCATAATTTATACATATGTTCAACATATAATCACATAACGCATTCATATTCACATAACACTCCACATAACACAATCTTATACAAATCACATAATAATTCAACACAAGTATGTATGAAAGGACACAAATGTTGCATAACGAGTGACATAAAGTAAGTCTAGAAAGAACCCAAGCAACTATTGATCATGTCCAGAAACAACAAATCAATCGAAAGCCACCTAGGTTAGGGTTCAGTACTTGGAGGCCGGCATAGAATTCAGCCTTTGGATTAATGACATCATAGTTAATGATTTTCACGAAGAAACATTGGATGCGGGCAAAGTCCTATTGCCAGTTGTATGCTGGGTCACCAAGGTCATAACAGAAAGTCTTCAACACTTTCATACCTTTCCAATGCTTCTCCCTTTACGGGACAAAGGAGTCCATGTGGGCACCTGTAGTACCCACACGTCACAGTAGCAGGCAGCTGTATTCTTCTAGGGAACTTGTAATGGTGTCCCATTGTCATCTTATTTTTAGTTATTTGTGTACATCCCATGTGTTTGGCCTTGAAAAAAGTCATATCCAAAATCTCCATGATATTCTTGAAGTTTGACCTTTTTTGCTCGTCGGAGTCAAGGCAAAATGCCTTGGCCCATTTTGGAATGATCACAATGAGGATGCAGTGGTTGCTGCATAAATATGAACAAATGAATGTAACAGATGATGATACATGCATAAAAATGAAAAAAAATCCATGGTGCTAAATTAAAGGACTTATAGAGCGTTGTAGGGGGCTATTATGTACTCCTTATCCTTATGAGTGTAGAATACCTCCGTAAGGTATTGTTCTATTAAATATCGACCGTCCGGGGTCCCAGCTTAGCCTTCGTTCATGGCAATTGAACTACTCAAATATTGCAGTCTCCTAAATGTCTAGACTCTTGAGATTAGTAGAGTCAACAGCCTGACCATGTGTCATCTATCCGGCAGGGCTTCGCCGTCCAGAACTAGTTCCCACCGGAACACAGACAGCCTTTCGGCTCTACGAAAAACTCTTTTCGTGGGAGGGAAAGAGAGAGCCAGATCATGCATGGCATTTGTATGTGAGCAAGGGATGAAGGAGATGGCAGCCCCAACTCCTCCTTTTATAGGCCAAGGCAAGGGGTGGGGTGGGATGTTGAAATACCAAAATACCCAAGCTTCATGTGACACATGAAAGGGCATAATGGTAACACAAGGGGGGCACCAAGGGGACACCACCATGGCAGCCCTTGGGCCGGCCCACATCTTGTCTCCCCCCATGGGGGGCCCCCCCAACAAGCCACCAACATGTCTCCATGAAACATGCATGCTCCCTAGACAAAAAGCCACCAAACATGCAACCCCCGATTCGTGGGATCTTGTCCCCTCGCGCTGAGACAAGATGTTTTCCGCGAAACTTTTTTCTGAAAAATTCCAGAAGGTCCCAGAACATTTCTGGCACCCTCTAAAATTATTCTGGGCATGATCCGAAACATTTTCGGTGCGGTGGTTTTTATCAGCGGAAAACATCAACAGCGGTTACGGCAGTTTCGGAACATTTCCGGTTTTTCTCTCTGAAAATTCCCAGAAGTTCCCAGACCAATTCTGGGACCCTCTGATAATTTCCATGCGGTGCCGAAACCCTTTTTGACCTAATAATATATTCCAAAACAACTTTTCAGTTTTACCGAAACTCTTTCGGTGTTCTCACTCTCGGAACTCTTCCGTTGTCTCCGAAACATTTTCGGTGACTTTCTCTCAGACTACCTGTCTAGTATTCAGCAGATAGATGACCCTTAAGCGTGTGACCCTATAGGTTCGGTGAAGTATAGACATGACCGGAACTCCCTTCTGATCAATGATCAGCATCGAAGCCGTGGACACCCTTACTGATCCCTATACCCACACGAATGAATATTCGAGTGAACCTCAGTTGCCGTTTGCTATTCCTGTTGCTTCATGATATGTTACAAATACCCGAGGTGAGATTTAATGCATCCATGTGGATCAACAACTTGTCCACTATGCAAGTTACCTCGTTACCGGTATTGTTCTCTTTACTCGTTTCTGTGTTCCGGCATCCCTGTGATCAAATCACCTTGTGTCTGGCCAGACGATGATGGATACCGTAACACCGAGAGGGCCCGAGAATATCTCTCCATTGTCAGAGGAGCAAATCCCAATCTTGAGCTATCAACGTTACTTCACATACTTTTCCATGAACCCGTAAGCCGCCGTAATTGCCACCCATTTACGGATGACGTTTAACAAACCCCAAAATTCATGAAGCAAGTATGAAGAAACTCAACACTCTCATGGTCTAAGGAATTATGGGGGGGGGGGGGGGGGGGGGGGGGGGGGGGGGGGGGGGGGGGGGGGGGGGGGGGGGGGGGGGGGGGGGGGGGGGGGGGGGGGGGGGGGGGGGGGGGGGGGGGGGGGGGGGGGGGGGGGGGGGGGGGGGGGGGGGGGGGGGGGGGGGGGGGGGGGGGGGGGGGGGGGGGGGGGGGGGGGGGGGGGGGGGGGGGGGGGGGGGGGGGGGGGGGGGGGGGGGGGGGGGGGGGGGGGGGGGGGGGGGGGGGGGGGGGGGGGGGGGGGGGGGGGGGGGGGGGGGGGGGGGGGGGGGGGGGGGGGGGGGGGGGGGGGGGGGGGGGGGGGGGGGGGGGGGGGGGGGGGGGGGGGGGGGGGGGGGGGGGGGGGGGGGGGGGGGGGGGGGGGGGGGGGGGGGGGGGGGGGGGGGGGGGGGGGGGGGGGGGGGGGGGGGGGGGGGGGGGGGGGGGGGGGGGGGGGGGGGGGGGGGGGGGGGGGGGGGGGGGGGGGGGGGGGGGGGGGGGGGGGGGGGGGGGGGGGGGGGGGGGGGGGGGGGGGGGGGGGGGGGGGGGGGGGGGGGGGGGGGGGGGGGGGGGGGGGGGGAGGTAGAGGAGCTCACCGCGAGGCGCACAATGGCCGTTGGAAGTTTAGTAGCGCAGCATGGCGGCCAGAATCGGAGATGAACGACGGCGACCCGAGGAAGAAGACGAGCTCGTAGCGCTCGATGCGGTGCTCCCCGGCTCCAACGGAGGGCACCGGACGACGTGGAAGACGATGGCGGAGCGAGCAGGCACGGTGGCGAGGCGAGGCCGGTGGCCGCGGGATTGACGACGGGCGGCGACGGGCGTGTACGGGTGAGGGAGAGAGAGCTCGGGCGAGCGACGGAGAGAGGGGGAGAGTGGATCTGGGCGACGGGGGAGGCCGTGGGCGTCGCCCTTATCCTCTCCGCGGCCCTGTAGCGCCGCGGTGTCGGCGTTTCGCCGATGCGCGTGCACTCGTCCACGGCGGTGCTGACACGGGGAGAGAGAGAGAGGAGGAGGGAGACGGCGCGCTGTGGGCTGGGCCGCACTATGGACTTAGGCCCAGTCCACAGTAGCGTTTTTCCTTTTTCCCTTTTTATTTTTCTGTTTTCTTTTTCCAGTAGCCTTTTGCATTTTCTTTTTGCACTAATTGGCTGTTGCAAAAATGTGCAACTGGTGAAAACAATTACTAGGGACTGTGATGCACTGCCACAAAAAGTTTGGGAAATTTTGGAATCCATTTGAATTTTTCAAAAATGGAAATGGCATTTAAGTTGCTATTTTAGCACTGTTTAATTGCGCTAGTCCACATTTAGCATTGATGGTGATGTTGTTTTCCTGAACAATATTTGTTTTGGAATTTTTGCTAAATGATGGACTTTTTCTCAGCAATTTTGAACAACTTCAAATTTCACTTTGAATTTGAATTGATTTCAGTGGAGGAATTTGAAATGAGATATGAATCCACTTTGATCAAACATAGTAAATCACAGAGACTTAGCATAATCATCATGCATTACTGTAGCTCATTACATAGGGGTGTTACAGTATGCCTGAGTATTGATGTCTTTATATCAAATTATAGACTATTTCTTTGAATCATTTGGATCTTATTATTCATACCGTAAGAGAGAGATTACATGACGAAACATGATAGGTAGCATTCCACATCAAAAATTCTGTTTTTATCATTTACCTACTCGAGGACGAGCAGGAATTAAGCTTGGGGATGCTTGATACGTCTCCAACGTATCTATAATTTGTGATTGTTCCATGCTATTATAGTATCAATCTTGGATGTTTCCATATGCAATTATATATCATTTTTTGGGACTAACCTATTAACCCAGTGCCTACTGCCAGTTGCTGTTTTCTGCTTGTTTTTGGCTTTTCAGAGAAACAGTACCAAATGAAGTCCAAATGCCACGAAACTTTTTGGAAATTTTTTCTGGACAAAAGAAACCTGGGAAGCTTCGGGAGGAGGCCAGAAGCCTCACGGAGGCTTCACAAGGCACTAGGGCGCGCCCCAGGGGGGCGCCGTGCTACCTTGTGGGGCCCACATGACTCCGTTTAACCTAATTCCACTTCTATAAATTCACAAATATTGGGAAACCCCAAGAGAGCCAGAAGAGAAAACCTTTCCGCCGCCGCAAGCCTCTGTTCTTCCGCGATCCCATTTGGAGGCCTTTTCCGGTACTCTGTCGGAGGGGGAATCGATCATGGAGGGCTTCTACATCAACCTTGTTGCCCTTTCGATGATGTGTGAGTAGTTTACCACAGACCTACGGGTCCATAGCTAGTAGCTAGATGGCTTCTTCTCTCTCTTTGATCTTCAATACAATGTTCTCCTCGATGTTCTTGGAGTTCTATCCGATGTAATCTTCTTTTGCGGTGTGTTTGTTGGGACCCGATGAATTGTGAGTTTATGATCAGATTATTCATGAGAAATATTTGAGTCTTCTCTGAACTCTTTTATGCATGATTGTTATAGCTTTGTATTTCTCTCCGATCTATCGGTTTAGTTTGGCCTACTAGATTGATTTATCTTGCAATGGGAGAGGTGCTTTGTGACGGGTTCAATCTTGCGGTGCTCAATCCCAGTGACAGAAAGGGACATGACACGTATTTGTATTGTTGCCATTAAGGATAAAAAGATGGGTTTTATTCATATTTCTTGAATTTGCTTCTCTACATCATGTCATCTTGCTTAAGGCGTTACTCTGTTTCATACTTAATACCCTAGATGCATGCTGGATAGCGGTCGATGGGTGGAGTAATAGTAGTAGATGCTGGCAGGAGTCGGTCTACTTGTCTCAGACGTGATGCCTATATACATGATCATTGCCATGAATCCGTCATAATTATTTGCTTTTCTATCAATTGCCCAACAGTAATTTGTTTACCCACCGTATGTTTATGTGCTCAAGAGAGAAGCCTCTAGTGAAAACTATGGTCCCCGGGTCTATCTTTATTATATAAAAAACCTAAAAATATCTTGCTGCAATTTATTTACTTTTATTGGTAGTTTAGTTCATCTATTTACCTCGATAAGATTTAATCCTTGCAAACAACCACTATGAGGATTGACAACCCTCTTATTTGCGTTGGGTGCAAGTGTTTGCTCTTGTGTGTGCAGGTGCGCTTAATGGAATTTTGCTTGGTTCTCCTACTGGATTGATAACCTTGGTTCTTAACTGAGGGAAATACTTATCTCTACTGTACTGCATCATCCTCTCCTCTTCGGGGAAATACCAACGCAGACTACAAATAGCAAAGCCTCATGATGAATATGTTATTGATAATGATATTTACAATAATATTGAAAGTGGGTTTGGAAGAGTGTCAACTTTAGGTAAAAATAATCCCACATATTTGGAGAGTGTTCAATCTTATGAAATTTTTGATAAAAGTGGGTTTGGAGAGGTCATGACTTTAGTTGATGTTAATCCCAATATCTTGGAAGACTATAAGATTTGCATGCATTTGGATCATAAAGAGAATGTTTTACATGATAGTTATATTGTTTAATTTGAATATGATCCTACATGTAATTATTATGAGAGAAGAAAACATGATTGTAGAAATTTTCATGTCACTAAATTATCTCTCTTTGTGTTGAAATTATTAATGCTTCATTCTTCCGATTTGCATATGCTAGATATTGCTTGTCTTGATAATTTGTTTTCCTATAAAATGCCTATGCATAGGAAGAGGGTTAGGCTTAAATGAGTTAATTGCATGCTATATGATGCTCTCTTTGCGCTTTAATTCTTGTCTTTTATGTGAGCATCATTAATATTCCAAAGCCTATCTTAATGGCTATAAAAAAAGAGCTTATTGGGAGACAACCCAATATTTTCTGTTTTTGTGTGTTTACACAATATTAGCTTCTGTTATGATTGTGTTTTTATCTTTTAATTAGTGTTTGTGCCAAGTAATGCCTTTGGGATGATTTGGATGATAGTATAATTGATGCTGTTTGAAAATAGAAAGTTTTGAGTCCAGTGCTGGATTTTTGGTTCTGTACTGGAGCGTGATAAAATTCTGAAATATTTACACAGTATCGGTATATTAATTGTTTACGTTTTCCTAATTGTTTAGAATTTTTGGAGTTACAGAAGTATAGCTTCTAAATAGATCTTTACATACTGTTTTGTTTTAGACAGATTCTGTTTTTGTTGCATAGTTTGCTTATTTTGATGAATCTATGGATCGTATCGGGGGGTATGAGCCATGGGGAAGTTGGAGTACAGTAGCATTATGCCAATATTTGTTGGGGAACGTTGCATGGAAAACAAAAAAAATTCTATGCACACGCAAGATCTATCCATGAAGATGCATAGCTACGAGAGGGGGAGTGTGTCTACGTACCCTCGTAGACCGTAAGCGGAAGCGTTAGAACAACGCGGTTGATGTTGTCGAACAACTTCACGATCCAACCGACCGAGCACCGAACGTACGGCACCTCCGCGTTCAGCACACGTTCAGCTCGGTGACGTCCTCGACTTCTTGATCCAGCAAGACGGCGAGGTAGTGGATGAGTTTCGGCAACACGACGGCGTGGTGACGGCGATGGTGATGCTATCACCGCAGGGCTTCGCCCAAGCACTACGAAAATATGACCGAGGGACGGAACTGTGGAGGGGGGCGCCGCACACGGCTAAGACAATGTTGTGTGTCCCTTTGGGGCACCCCCTCTCCTCTATTTATATATGTGTAGAGGCTTGGAGTAGAAGGAATAGTGCCACGTGAACAGTAACCGTGAATAGTACACACGTGGACTTGGACTCCAAAGTCCAATCCTATTCCTACTAGGACTCCCTTTTTCCTTCCCTAGCTGCGTGGGCTTTTGAGGACTTGGTGCGTCTGGCCCAATAAGGCCAGGGCGCCTCCCCTTAGCCCATGCCAGCCCTTGGGACGTGGTGGACCCACTTGTGGACTTCCAGACCCCTCCGGAATCCTCCAGAACCTTCTGGAAGCTTCCCGGTACAATACCGAAAAAAACTGCACCTTTTTCCGGAACCCAAAATATGACTTCCCATATATAAATCTTTACCTCTCGACCATTCCGAGACTCCTCGTGACGTCCGAGATCTCATCCGGGACTCCGAACAACATTCGGTTACCAATTCACATAACTCATATAACACTATATCATCAACGAACGTTAAGCGTGCGGACCCTACGGGTTTGGGAATGATGTAGACATGACCGAGACGCCTCTCCGGTCAATAACCAACAGCGGAACCTGGATGCCCATATTGGTTCCTACATATTCCACGAAGATCTTATCGGTCAAACCGCAATGACAACATACGTAATTCCCTTTGTCCGTCGGTATGTTACTTGCCCGAGATTCGATCGTCGGTATCTCCATACCTAGTTTAATCTCGTTACCGGCAAGTCTCTTTACTCGTTCCGTAATACATCATCCCGTAACTAACTCCTTAGTCACTTTGCTTGCAAGCTTCTTATGATGTGCATTACCGAGAGGGCTCAGAGATACCTCTCCGAAACACGGAGTGACAAATCCCAGTCTCTATCCATGCCAACTCAACGGACACCTTTGGAGATACCTGTAGAGCATCTTTATGATCACCCAGTTATGTTGTGATGTTTGATAGCACACAAGGTATTCCTCCGGTATCCGGGAGTTGCATGATCTCATGGTCTGAGGAACATGTATTTGACATTCAAGAAAGCAGTAGCAATAAACAGAACGATCATATGCTAAGCTAATGGATGGGTCTTGTCCATCACATCATTCTCCGGGGGGGGGGGGGGGGGGGGGGGGGGGGGGGGGGGGGGGGGGGGGGGGGGGGGGGGGGGGGGGGGGGGGGGGGGGGGGGGGGGGGGGGGGGGGGGGGGGGGGGGGGGGGGGGGGGGGGGGGGGGGGGGGGGGGGGGGGGGGGGGGGGGGGGGGGGGGGGGGGGGGGGGGGGGGGGGGGGGGGGGGGGGGGGGGGGGGGGGGGGGGGGGGGGGGGGGGGGGGGGGGGGGGGGGGGGGGGGGGGGGGGGGGGGGGGGGGGGGGGGGGGGGGGGGGGGGGGGGGGGGGGGGGGGGGGGGGGGGGGGGGGGGGGGGGGGGGGGGGGGGGGGGGGGGGGGGGGGGGGGGGGGGGGGGGGGGGGGGGGGGGGGGGGGGGGGGGGGGGGGGGGGGGGGGGGGGGGGGGGGGGGGGGGGGGGGGGGGGGGGGGGGGGGGGGGGGGGGGGGGGGGGGGGGGGGGGGGGGGGGGGGGGGGGGGGGGGGGGGGGGGGGGGGGGGGGGGGGGGGGGGGGGGGGGGGGGGGGGGGGGGGGGGGGGGGGGGGGGGGGGGGGGGGGGGGGGGGGGGGGGGGGGGGGGGGGGGGGGGGGGGGGGGGGGGGGGGGGGGGGGGGGGGGGGGGGGGGGGGGGGGGGGGGGGGGGGGGGGGGGGGGGGGGGGGGGGGGGGGGGGGGGGGGGGGGGGGGGGGGGGGGGGGGGGGGGGGGGGGGGGGGGGGGGGGGGGGGGGGGGGGGGGGGGGGGGGGGGGGGGGGGGGGGGGGGGGGGGGGGGGGGGGGGGGGGGGGGGGGGGGGGGGGGGGGGGGGGGGGGGGGGGGGGGGGGGGGGGGGGGGGGGGGGGGGGGGGGGGGGGGGGGGGGGGGGGGGGGGGGGGGGGGGGGGGGGGGGGGGGGGGGGGGGGGGGGGGGGGGGGGGGGGGGGGGGGGGGGGGGGGGGGGGGGGGGGGGGGGGGGGGGGGGGGGGGGGGGGGGGGGGGGGGGGGGGGGGGGGGGGGGGGGGGGGGGGGGGGGGGGGGGGGGGGGGGGGGGGGGGGGGGGGGGGGGGGGGGGGGGGGGGGGGGGGGGGGGGGGGGGGGGGGGGGGGGGGGGGGGGGGGGGGGGGGGGGGGGGGGGGGGGGGGGGGGGGGGGGGGGGGGGGGGGGGGGGGGGGGGGGGGGGGGGGGGGGGGGGGGGGGGGGGGGGGGGGGGGGGGGGGGGGGGGGGGGGGGGGGGGGGGGGGGGGGGGGGGGGGGGGGGGGGGGGGGGGGGGGGGGGGGGGGGGGGGGGGGGGGGGGGGGGGGGGGGGGGGGGGGGGGGGGGGGGGGGGGGGGGGGGGGGGGGGGGGGGGGGGGGGGGGGGGGGGGGGGGGGGGGGGGGGGGGGGGGGGGGGGGGGGGGGGGGGGGGGGGGGGGGGGGGGGGGGGGGGGGGGGGGGGGGGGGGGGGGGGGGGGGGGGGGGGGGGGGGGGGGGGGGGGGGGGGGGGGGGGGGGGGGGGGGGGGGGGGGGGGGGGGGGGGGGGGGGGGGGGGGGGGGGGGGGGGGGGGGGGGGGGGGGGGGGGGGGGGGGGGGGGGGGGGGGGGGGGGGGGGGGGGGGGGGGGGGGGGGGGGGGGGGGGGGGGGGGGGGGGGGGGGGGGGGGGGGGGGGGGGGGGGGGGGGGGGGGGGGGGGGGGGGGGGGGGGGGGGGGGGGGGGGGGGGGGGGGGGGGGGGGGGGGGGGGGGGGGGGGGGGGGGGGGGGGGGGGGGGGGGGGGGGGGGGGGGGGGGGGGGGGGGGGGGGGGGGGGGGGGGGGGGGGGGGGGGGGGGGGGGGGGGGGGGGGGGGGGGGGGGGGGGGGGGGGGGGGGGGGGGGGGGGGGGGGGGGGGGGGGGGGGGGGGGGGGGGGGGGGGGGGGGGGGGGGGGGGGGGGGGGGGGGGGGGGGGGGGGGGGGGGGGGGGGGGGGGGGGGGGGGGGGGGGGGGGGGGGGGGGGGGGGGGGGGGGGGGGGGGGGGGGGGGGGGGGGGGGGGGGGGGGGGGGGGGGGGGGGGGGGGGGGGGGGGGGGGGGGGGGGGGGGGGGGGGGGGGGGGGGGGGGGGGGGGGGGGGGGGGGGGGGGGGGGGGGGGGGGGGGGGGGGGGGGGGGGGGGGGGGGGGGGGGGGGGGGGGGGGGGGGGGGGGGGGGGGGGGGGGGGGGGGGGGGGGGGGGGGGGGGGGGGGGGGGGGGGGGGGGGGGGGGGGGGGGGGGGGGGGGGGGGGGGGGGGGGGGGGGGGGGGGGGGGGGGGGGGGGGGGGGGGGGGGGGGGGGGGGGGGGGGGGGGGGGGGGGGGGGGGGGGGGGGGGGGGGGGGGGGGGGGGGGGGGGGGGGGGGGGGGGGGGGGGGGGGGGGGGGGGGGGGGGGGGGGGGGGGGGGGGGGGGGGGGGGGGGGGGGGGGGGGGGGGGGGGGGGGGGGGGGGGGGGGGGGGGGGGGGGGGGGGGGGGGGGGGGGGGGGGGGGGGGGGGGGGGGGGGGGGGGGGGGGGGGGGGGGGGGGGGGGGGGGGGGGGGGGGGGGGGGGGGGGGGGGGGGGGGGGGGGGGGGGGGGGGGGGGGGGGGGAAATACCCAGGTGCTACTGCGAGCATTAGTAAGGAACACATCAATAACATGTATATCAAATATACCTTTGCTCACTTTGCCATCCTTCTTATCTGCCAAATACTTGGGGCAGTTCCGCTTCCAGTGACCAGTCCCTTTGCAGTAGAAGCACTCAGTTTCAGGCTTGGGTCCAGCTTTGGGTTTCTTCGTGGGAGCGGCAACTTGCTTGCCGTTCTTCTTGAAGTTCCCCTTCTTTCCCTTGCCCTTTTTTCTTGAAACTAGTGGTCTTGTTAACCATCAACACTTGATGCTCCTTCTTGATTTCTACCTCCGCTGATTTCAGCATCGCGAAGAGCTCGGGAATTGTCTTCTCCATCCCTTGCATATTATAGTTCATCACGAAGCCTTTATAGCTTGGTGGCAGTGACTGAAGAACTCTGTCAATAACACTCTCAACCGAAAGATCAATTCCCAGCTGAGTCAAGTGGTTGTGGTACCCAGACATTCTGAGTATGCGTTCACTGACAGAACTGTTCTCCTCCATCTTACAGCTAAAGAACTTGTTGGAGACTTCATATCTCTCAACCCGGGCATTAGCTTGAAATATCAATTTCAGCTCTTGGAACATCTCATATGCTCCGTGGCGTTCAAAACGCTTTTGCAGTCCCGGTTCTAAGCCGTAGAGCATGACACACTGAACTATCGAGTAGTCATCAGATCGAGCCTGCCAGGCATTCACAACGTCTGCAGCAGCTCCTGCAGCAGGTCCATCACCTAGCGGTGCATCAAGGACATAATTCTTCTGTGCAGCAATGAGGATAATCCTCAAGTTACGGACCCAGTCCGTGTAGTTGCTACCATCATCTTTCAACTTAGCTTTCTCTAGGAACGCATTAAAATTCAACGGAATAGTAACACGGGCCATTTATCTACAACATAGATATGCAAAGAAACTATCAAGACTAAGTTCATGATAAATTAAGTTCAATTAATCAAATTACTAATGAACTCCCACTTAAATTCCCCCCCCCCCCCCCCCCCCCCCCCCCCCCCCCCCCCCCCCCCCCCCCCCCCCCCCCCCCCCCCCCCCCCCCCCCCCCCCCCCCCCCCCCCCCCCCCCCCCCCCCCCCCCCCCCCCCCCCCCCCCCCCCCCCCCCCCCCCCCCCCCCCCCCCCCCCCCCCCCCCCCCCCCCCCCCCCCCCCCCCCCCCCCCCCCCCCCCCCCCCCCCCCCCCCCCCCCCCCCCCCCCCCCCCCCCCCCCCCCCCCCCCCCCCCCCCCCCCCCCCCCCCCCCCCCCCCCCCCCCCCCCCCCCCCCCCCCCCCCCCCCCCCCCCCCCCCCCCCCCCCCCCCCCCCCCCCCCCCCCCCCCCCCCCCCCCCCCCCCCCCCCCCCCCCCCCCCCCCCCCCCCCCCCCCCCCCCCCCCCCCCCCCCCCCCCCCCCCCCCCCCCCCCCCCCCCCCCCCCCCCCCCCCCCCCCCCCCCCCCCCCCCCCCCCCCCCCCCCCCCCCCCCCCCCCCCCCCCCCCCCCCCCCCCCCCCCCCCCCCCCCCCCCCCCCCCCCCCCCCCCCCCCCCCCCCCCCCCCCCCCCCCCCCCCCCCCCCCCCCCCCCCCCCCCCCCCCCCCCCCCCCCCCCCCCCCCCCCCCCCCCCCCCCCCCCCCCCCCCCCCCCCCCCCCCCCCCCCCCCCCCCCCCCCCCCCCCCCCCCCCCCCCCCCCCCCCCCCCCCCCCCCCCCCCCCCCCCCCCCCCCCCCCCCCCCCCCCCCCCCCCCCCCCCCCCCCCCCCCCCCCCCCCCCCCCCCCCCCCCCCCCCCCCCCCCCCCCCCCCCCCCCCCCCCCCCCCCCCCCCCCCCCCCCCCCCCCCCCCCCCCCCCCCCCCCCCCCCCCCCCCCCCCCCCCCCCCCCCCCCCCCCCCCCCCCCCCCCCCCCCCCCCCCCCCCCCCCCCCCCCCCCCCCCCCCCCCCCCCCCCCCCCCCCCCCCCCCCCCCCCCCCCCCCCCCCCCCCCCCCCCCCCCCCCCCCCCCCCCCCCCCCCCCCCCCCCCCCCCCCCCCCCCCCCCCCCCCCCCCCCCCCCCCCCCCCCCCCCCCCCCCCCCCCCCCCCCCCCCCCCCCCCCCCCCCCCCCCCCCCCCCCCCCCCCCCCCCCCCCCCCCCCCCCCCCCCCCCCCCCCCCCCCATGTGCGTGGACATGTAAGGTTGGTCCGGGCTGCTTCATCCCACAATGCCGCCAAATCAAAATAAGACATTGGTGGTAAGCAGTATGAACATCACCGCCCACAACTCTTTGTGTTCTACTCGTGCATATCATCTACGCATAGACCTGGCTCATGATGCCACTGTTGGGGAACGTTGCATGGAAAACAAAAAAAATTCTACGCACACGCAAGATTTATCCATGAAGATGCATAGCTACGAGAGGGGGAGTGTGTCTACGTACCCTCGTAGACCGTAAGCGGAAGCGTTAGAACAACGCGGTTGATGTCGTCGAACAACTTCACGATCCAACCGACCGAGCACCGAACGTACGGCACCTCCGCGTTCAGCACACGTTCAGCTCGGTGACGTCCTCGACTTCTTGATCCAGCAAGACGGCGAGGTAGTGGATGAGTTCCGGCAACACGACGGCGTGGTGTCGGTGATGGTGATGCTATCTCCGCAGGGCTTCGCCCAAGCACTACGAAAATATGACCGAGGGACGGAACTGTGGAGGGGGGCGCCGCACACGGCTAAGACAATGGTGTGTGTCCCTTTGCGGCACCCTCTCTCCTCTATTTATATATGTGTAGGGGCTTGGAGTAGAAGGAATAGTGCCACGTGAACAGTAACCGTGAATAGTACACATGTGGACTTGGACTCCAAAGTCCAATCCTATTCCTACTAGGACTCTCCCTTTTTCCTTCCCTAGCTGCGTGGGCTTTTGAGGACTTGGTGCGTCTGGCCCAATAAGGCCAGGGCGCCTCCCCTTAGCCCATGCCAGCCCTTGGGACGTGGTGGACCCACTTGTGGACTTCCGGACCCCTCCGGAATCCTCCGGAACCTTCTGGAAGCTTCCCGGTACAATACCCAAAAAAACTGCACCTTTTTCCGGAACCCAAAATATGACTTCCCATATATAAATCTTTACCTCTCGACCATTCCGAGACTCCTCGTGACATCCGGGATCTCATCTGGGACTCCGAACAACATTCAGTTACCAATTCACATAACTCATATAACACTATATCGTCAACGAACGTTAAGCGTGCGGACCCTATGGGTTCGGGAATGATGTAGACATGACCGAGACGCCTCTCCGGTCAATAACCCACAGCGGAACCTGGATGCCCATATTGGTTCCTACATATTCCACGAAGATCTTATCGGTCGAACCGCAATGACAACATACGTAATTCCCTTTGTCCGTCGGTATGTTACTTGCCCGAGATTCGATCGTCGGTATCTCCATACCTAGTTTAATCTCGTTACCGGCAAGTCTCTTTACTCGTTCCGTAATACATCATCCCATAACTAACTCCTTAGTCACTTTGCTTGCAAGCTTCTTATGATGTGCATTACCGAGAGGGCTCAGAGATACCTCTCCGAAACACGGAGTGACAAATCCCAGTCTCGATCTATGCCAACTCAACGGACACCTTCGGAGATACCTGTAGAGCATCTTTATGATCACCCAGTTACATTGTGACGTTTGATAGCACACAAGGTATTCCTCCGGTATCCAGGAGTTGCATGATCTCATGGTCTGAGGAACATGTATTTGACATTCAAGAAAGCAGTAGCAATAAACAGAACGATCATATGCTAAGCTAACGGATGGGTCTTGTCCATCACATCATTCTCCTAATGATGTGATCCCGTTATCAAATGACAACTCATGTCTATGGTTAGGAAACCTTAACCATCTTTGATCAACGAGCTAGTCTAGTAGAGGCTCACTAGGGACACGGTATTTGTTTATGTATTCACACATGTATTTAAGTTTCCCGTCAATACAATTCTAGCATGAATAATAAACCTTTATCATGAACAAGGAAATATAAAATAATAACAACTTTATTATTGCCTCTAGGGCATATTTCCATCAATATTAAATATGAATCAATTTACAACAGTACGTAAAGTTTAAGATTTGTTTGTTATACTAACGGATCTCACGAGGTTTCTGTTGAGTTTTGTGTGCTGAAGTTTTCAAGTTTTGGGTGAGACTGCGATGGATAAAGGAATAAGGAGCGGCAAGATCCTAAGCTTGGGGATGCCCAAGGCACCCCAAGGTAATATTCAAGAAAGACTCAAGTGTCTAAGCTTGGGGATGCCCCGGATGGCATCCCCTCTTTCGTCTACAATCTATCGGTAACTCACTTGGAGCTATATTTTATTGATCACATGATATGTGTTTTACTTGGAGCGTCTTGTGCTATAGTTTGTTTGCTTTTTAGTTTGCCACAATCATCTTTGTAGGACACACCTTTTTGAGAGGGACACACATTATTCGTGATTTGTTAGAATACTCTATGTGCTTCACTTATATCTTTTGAGCTAGGCAGTTGCTCTAGTGCTTCACTTATATCTTTTGAGCTAGGCAGTTGCTCTAGTGCTTCACTTATATCTTTTAGAGCACGGTGGTGGTTATATTTTAAAGAAATAGTTGCACTTGATGTCTACTACACAACTTATTCTTGTAGACTCGTGTTGGGCCTCCAAGCGCAGAGTTTTGTAGGACAGTAGCAATTTTCCCTTAAGTGGATGACCTAAGGTTTATCAATCCGTGGGAGGCGTAGGATGAAGATGGTCTCTCTCAAACAACCCTGCAACCAAATAATAAAGAGTCTCTTGTGTCCCCAACACACCCAATACAATGGTAAATTGTATAGGTGCACTAGTTCGGCGAAGAGATGGTGATGAAAGTGTAGTATGGATAGTAGATATAGATTTTTGTAGTGCGAACAATAAAAAACAGCAAGGTAGCAAGTAGCAAAAGTGAGCATAAATGGTATTGCAATGCTTAGAAACAAGGCCTAGGGTTCATACTTTCACTAGTGCAATCTCTCAACAATGTTAACATAATTGGATCATATAATCATCCCTCAACGTGCGATAAAGAATCACTCCCAAGTTCCTATTAGCGGAGAATATAAGATAGAAATTGTTTGTAGGGTACGAAACCACCTAAAAGTTATCCTTTCCGATCGATCTATTGAGCTATTCCTATAAGTGTCACAAACAGCCCTAGAGTTCGTACTAAAATAACACCATATGATACACATCAACCAACTCTAATGTCACCTAGATACTCCAATGTCACCACAAGTATCTGTGAGTTGATTATACGATATGCATCAAACAACTTCATAATCATAATATTCAATCCACACAAAGAACTTCAAGGAGCATCCCAAAGTTTCTGTTGGAGAAAAGATAATGAAAAACGTGCATCAACCCCTATGCATAGATTACCCCAATGTCACCTCGGGAATCCGCGGGTTGAGTGCCAAAACATACATCAAGTGAATCAATATAATACCCCATTGTCACCACGGGTATTCATATGCAAGACATACATCAAGTGTTCTCAAATCTGAAATATTCAATCCGACAATAACGAAACCTCAAAGGGAAAAGATTCGATTCATCACAACAAGGATAGAGAGGGAAGAAACACCATATGATCCAACTATATTAACAAAGCTCGCGATACATCAAGATCGTGCCAAATCAAGAACACGAGAGAGAGAGAGAGATAAAACACATAGCTACTGATACAAACCCTTAGCCCCGAGGGTGAACTACTCCCTCCTCGTCATGGAGACTGCCGGGATGATGAAGATGGCCTCCGGTGATGATTCCCCCCTCCGGCAGGGTGCCAAAAAAGGGTTGTATATTAGATCATGGAGGTACAGAGGCTTGCGGCGGCGTAAAAACTCATCTAGGTTAACTTTCAGGGGTTTCTAAATATATATGATTTTTCCGCATTGGAATCACATGAAGAGGGGCCACAGGGGGCCCACGAGGCACCAGGGCGCGCCTGGGGGGGGCAGGCGTGCCCAGGTGGCTCGTGGGGCCCCTGTGGCTCTTCTGCTGCTCCTCCGAAGCTTCCTGGGTCCGTTTCCTTCCAGAAAAAATCGTCAAAAAGTTTCGCTGCATTTGGACTTCATTTGATATGGATTTTCTGGAAAACCAAAAACAAGCAGAAAACATCAACTGGCACTGGGCACTAGGTCAATATGTTAGTCCATAAAAATCATATAAAAGCCATATAAAAGTGCACCAAAATCATACAAAACTATAATAAACATGGCATGAATACTTCATAAATTATAGATACGTTGGAGACGTATCAGCATCCCCAAGCTTAATTCCTGCTCGTCCTCGAGTAGGTAAATGATAAAAGAAATAATTTATGAAGTGTGAATGCTAGCATAATGCATAAGTTTGATCAATGATAATTTCAATCACTTTTTCTAGCATCATAACAGCAACTTTTTCTCATAAAACTCATCATGATAAAGTAGCAATCAATTCACATGTTATGGTTCAAACAATGCAATCTCTTGAAACTTAACAACCTATGTTCTTAGTCATCAAACAATTGCAATTCAACTTAATTTCAACAAAGTCTAAGTAAGAGCTCCACATAATTATCATATAGTCTTCTATGATTGCTAGTACTCAAAGCATATTTTTAGAACAAATGGCATCCATCGAACACAGAGAAAGATAGGGGCTTAGTGTTTCGCCTCCCAACTTATTTATCATAGAGATAATTGTCAACAATAATAATTCATGATCAAATATATTTGACTGGCCATATGTGCCTGGATCCTTCCCCACCACATGATGCTTGCCAACTAGAGAATAATTGAGGTTGAAATGCAAATGAATACTTATTGACTCTTGCATACAAGTAAATACATAAAAGTAAATGCATAAAAGTAAAAGATAGGCCCTTCGCAGAGGGAAGCAGAGGTTGTCATGCGCTTTTTATTTTTGGGTGCACAAGCCCTTAACGCAAAGGAACGTCACGTTATATTGCCCCTTGTGATAGCAACCTTTATTATGCAGTCTGTCACTTTTATTTCTTTACCATCACAAGTTCATACAACGCTTTTTTCCCTTGCAATAAAAGATCATACATATTTTAGGAGCAATTTTTATTGCTTTTTGCATCGATGACAACTTACTTGAAGGATCTTATTCAATCCATAGGTAGATATAGTGGACTCTCATGGCAAGAAACTAGGTTTAAGGGTTTTTGGATGCACAAGTAGTATCTCTAGTTAGTACGAATTTTTGGCTAGCAAAAGATCCTAAGCAAGCACCACATGTTAGAGGATCCATAACAATATAACTTCTATGCAAATATACCCAAACATAACTCATTACATTGTCTTCCTTGTCCAACTTCAACTAATTTTCTCAAGTTTGAAAATAATTAATGGGTATTCACAATCATAAAAGATGTCCAAGATAATATATTTATATGTGAAATTTCTCTTCCTTATACTAATTATTCATGAATTGCTTGTATGACCAATATTGTGATTGTCAAGCTTCAATAGATTTCACTTTCTAAACCAAATGTGAAATTCCTACTAGGCATGATACAAGCATATGAAGCACATATAATTTCAATTTTATGATATTCAATTCATTCAACAATTTACTCATAGGATATAAGTGAAGCACAAGAGTAAATGACAAACTACTCCAAAAAGATATAAGTGAAGATCAAATGAGTAGTTAAGTAAATAGGCAGCTATGTGAGGACTCTCTCTCATTTAAAATTTCAGATCTTGATAATTTTATTCAAACAGCAAAGAAAACAAAATAAAATGACATTCCAAGAATAGCACATCTCATGTGAAGAAGCAAAAACTTAGGCTCAACCAAAACTGACCGATAATTGTTGATGAAGAAAGGTGGGATGCCTACCGGGGCATCCCCAAGCTTAGATGCTTGAGACTTCTTGAAATATTAATTTGGGATGCCTTGGGCATCCCCAATCTTGAGATTTTGTGTCTCCTTAATTCCTCTCATATCACGGTTTCCCTAAATCTTAAAACTTCATCCACACAAAACTTAACAAGAACTCGTGAGATAAGTTAGTATAAATCAACTCAAAACCTTAACATTATCTACTGTAGAAAATCACTAAAATTATAATTAAACATTGCATACTAAATGCCTCTGCATATTTAATACTCCTATCCACAAATAGAAACATTAAACACGCAAACATATGCAAACAATGCAACTATAACAGCAATCTGCCAAAACAGAATAGTCTGTAAAAGGGGAATAAGAATCCATAATTCCCTAACTCCAAAAATTCTGAAAAATTACCACGTGACAGAGAACTCATGCATGCTTACTGTGTAAAAATTTAAGATTTTTATCATGTTCTGACTATTTAGTAATATTCTGGATATAACAGAAAACTTTCTGTTTTCAAACAGCAACACATGAACTTGCAAACTGAGCATGGTAAAGGCTATAATTAGCATTTTATTGAACTAAAAGATACAAAACATGATTATTGATAATGGTAAGCAAATCTCAACAAGAGAAAATGATGCTCCAAGCAAAACTCATATTATGTGACGAATAAAAATATAGCTCCAAGTGAGGTTACCGGTAGTGTTGAAAACGAAAGAGGGGGTGCCTTCCGGGGCATCCCCAAGCTTAGACGCTTGAGTCTTCTTTGAATATTACCTTGGGGTACCTTGGTAATCCCCAAGCTTAGGGTCTTGCCGCTCCTTATTCTCCTCATATCGATATCTCACCCAAAACTTGAAAACTTCAATCACACAAAACTTAACGGAACTTCGTGAGATAGGTTAGTATGATAAAAATAAATCATCCACTTAGGTACTGTCAATACAAAATTCATAATTGTTCTCACATAATTCCTACTGTATTCTATCATTTTCACAATTTATATTACTCAATATAAGCTATGGAAACACTAAAACAAGCAAACTATGCATCGAAAACAAATCTGTCAAAAACAGAACAGCATGTAGTAAGCGATTTAAAAACCATACTTATGTACCTCCAAAAATTCTGAAAAATGAGGAAAACGTAAAATAAAAATAAAAAAATACTGTGTAAAAATTTCAGAATTTTCTCACGCTCCAGTACAGAATAGAAATTCCAGCACTGGACGCAAAAGTTTCTGTTTTTGCACAGAATCAAATCAACAAGCATCCACACTATCCCAAAGGCTTTACTTGCCACATTATTGAAAGAAAACATATAAAACATGATTACTACAGTATATTAATCATGTGTACACACAAAAATAGTAGGTACAAATATTGGGTTATCTCCCAACAAGCGCTTTTCTTTAATGCCTTTTTAGCTAGGCATGATGATTTCCATGATGCTCGCATAAAAGTAAAGAATTGAAACACAAAGAGAGCATCATGAAGCATATGACTAGCACATTTAAGTCTAACCCACTTCCTATGCATAGGGATTTTATGAACAAATAATTTATGTGAGCAAGAATCAACTAGCATAGGAAGGCAAAACAAGTATAATTTCAAAACTTTCAACACATAGAGAGAAAACTTGATATTATTGCAACACCTACAAGCATATGATCCTCTCTCATAATAATTTTCAGTAGCATCATGAATGAATTCAACAATATAGCTATCACATAAAGCATTCTTTTCGTGATCCACAAGCATAGAAATTTTATTACTCTCCACATAAGCAAATTTATTCTCATGAATAGTAGTGGGAGCAAATTCAATGAAATAACTATCATATGATACTTGATTGACATAATCAAATTGAAGATTAAAATCATGATGACAAGTTTCATGGTTATCATTATTCTTTATAGCATACATGTCATCACAATAATCATCATAGATAGCAACTTTGTTGTCATAATCAATTGAAACCTCTTCCAAAATAGTGGAATCATCATTAAATAAAGTTGTGACCTCTCCAAATCCACTTTTATCAATATAATCATCATAAATAGGAGGCATGCTATCATCATAATAAATTTTCTCATCAAAACTTAGGGGACTAAAAATATCATCTTCATCAAACACAGCATCCCCAAGCTTATGGCTTTGCATATCATTAGCATCATGGATAATCATAGAATTCATACTAACAACATTGCAATCATGCTCATCATTCAAGGAACTCACATTAAACATTTTATTAAATTCTTCTTCTATCAATTGAGCACAATTTTCTGATCCATCATTTTCAAGAAAGACATTATAAAGATGAATAATATGAGGCAACCTCAGGGGGGGGGGGGGGGGGGGGGGGGGGGGGGGGGGGGGGGGGGGGGGGGGGGGGGGGGGGGGGGGGGGGGGGGGGGGGGGGGGGGGGGGGGGGGGGGGGGGGGGGGGGGGGGGGGGGGGGGGGGGGGGGGGGGGGGGGGGGGGGGGGGGGGGGGGGGGGGGGGGGGGGGGGGGGGGGGGGGGGGGGGGGGGGGGGGGGGGGGGGGGGGGGGGGGGGGGGGGGGGGGGGGGGGGGGGGGGGGGGGGGGGGGGGGGGGGGGGGGGGGGGGGGGGGGGGGGGGGGGGGGGGGGGGGGGGGGGGGGGGGGGGGGGGGGGGGGGGGGGGGGGGGGGGGGGGGGGGGGGGGGGGGGGGGGGGGGGGGGGGGGGGGGGGGGGGGGGGGGGGGGGGGGGGGGGGGGGGGGGGGGGGGGGGGGGGGGGGGGGGGGGGGGGGGGGGGGGGGGGGGGGGGGGGGGGGGGGGGGGGGGGGGGGGGGGGGGGGGGGGGGGGGGGGGGGGGGGGGGGGGGGGGGGGGGGGGGGGGGGGGGGGGGGGGGGGGGGGGGGGGGGGGGGGGGGGGGGGGGGGGGGGGGGGGGGGGGGGGGGGGGGGGGGGGGGGGGGGGGGGGGGGGGGGGGGGGGGGGGGGGGGGGGGGGGGGGGGGGGGGGGGGGGGGGGGGGGGGGGGGGGGGGGGGGGGGGGGGGGGGGGGGGGGGGGGGGGGGGGGGGGGGGGGGGGGGGGGGGGGGGGGGGGGGGGGGGGGGGGGGGGGGGGGGGGGGGGGGGGGGGGGGGGGGGGGGGGGGGGGGGGGGGGGGGGGGGGGGGGGGGGGGGGGGGGGGGGGGGGGGGGGGGGGGGGGGGGGGGGGGGGGGGGGGGGGGGGGGGGGGGGGGGGGGGGGGGGGGGGGGGGGGGGGGGGGGGGGGGGGGGGGGGGGGGGGGGGGGGGGGGGGGGGGGGGGGGGGGGGGGGGGGGGGGGGGGGGGGGGGGGGGGGGGGGGGGGGGGGGGGGGGGGGGGGGGGGGGGGGGGGGGGGGGGGGGGGGGGGGGGGGGGGGGGGGGGGGGGGGGGGGGGGGGGGGGGGGGGGGGGGGGGGGGGGGGGGGGGGGGGGGGGGGGGGGGGGGGGGGGGGGGGGGGGGGGGGGGGGGGGGGGGGGGGGGGGGGGGGGGGGGGGGGGGGGGGGGGGGGGGGGGGGGGGGGGGGGGGGGGGGGGGGGGGGGGGGGGGGGGGGGGGGGGGGGGGGGGGGGGGGGGGGGGGGGGGGGGGGGGGGGGGGGGGGGGGGGGGGGGGGGGGGGGGGGGGGGGGGGGGGGGGGGGGGGGGGGGGGGGGGGGGGGGGGGGGGGGGGGGGGGGGGGGGGGGGGGGGGGGGGGGGGGGGGGGGGGGGGGGGGGGGGGGGGGGGGGGGGGGGGGGGGGGGGGGGGGGGGGGGGGGGGGGGGGGGGGGGGGGGGGGGGGGGGGGGGGGGGGGGGGGGGGGGGGGGGGGGGGGGGGGGGGGGGGGGGGGGGGGGGGGGGGGGGGGGGGGGGGGGGGGGGGGGGGGGGGGGGGGGGGGGGGGGGGGGGGGGGGGGGGGGGGGGGGGGGGGGGGGGGGGGGGGGGGGGGGGGGGGGGGGGGGGGGGGGGGGGGGGGGGGGGGGGGGGGGGGGGGGGGGGGGGGGGGGGGGGGGGGGGGGGGGGGGGGGGGGGGGGGGGGGGGGGGGGGGGGGGGGGGGGGGGGGGGGGGGGGGGGGGGGGGGGGGGGGGGGGGGGGGGGGGGGGGGGGGGGGGGGGGGGGGGGGGGGGGGGGGGGGGGGGGGGGGGGGGGGGGGGGGGGGGGGGGGGGGGGGGGGGGGGGGGGGGGGGGGGGGGGGGGGGGGGGGGGGGGGGGGGGGGGGGGGGGGGGGGGGGGGGGGGGGGGGGGGGGGGGGGGGGGGGGGGGGGGGGGGGGGGGGGGGGGGGGGGGGGGGGGGGGGGGGGGGGGGGGGGGGGGGGGGGGGGGGGGGGGGGGGGGGGGGGGGGGGGGGGGGGGGGGGGGGGGGGGGGGGGGGGGGGGGGGGGGGGGGGGGGGGGGGGGGGGGGGGGGGGGGGGGGGGGGGGGGGGGGGGGGGGGGGGGGGGGGGGGGGGGGGGGGGGGGGGGGGGGGGGGGGGGGGGGGGGGGGGGGGGGGGGGGGGGGGGGGGGGGGGGGGGGGGGGGGGGGGGGGGGGGGGGGGGGGGGGGGGGGGGGGGGGGGGGGGGGGGGGGGGGGGGGGGGGGGGGGGGGGGGGGGGGGGGGGGGGGGGGGGGGGGGGGGGGGGGGGGGGGGGGGGGGGGGGGGGGGGGGGGGGGGGGGGGGGGGGGGGGGGGGGGGGGGGGGGGGGGGGGGGGGGGGGGGGGGGGGGGGGGGGGGGGGGGGGGGGGGGGGGGGGGGGGGGGGGGGGGGGGGGGGGGGGGGGGGGGGGGGGGGGGGGGGGGGGGGGGGGGGGGGGGGGGGGGGGGGGGGGGGGGGGGGGGGGGGGGGGGGGGGGGGGGGGGGGGGGGGGGGGGGGGGGGGGGGGGGGGGGGGGGGGGGGGGGGGGGGGGGGGGGGGGGGGGGGGGGGGGGGGGGGGGGGGGGGGGGGGGGGGGGGGGGGGGGGGGGGGGGGGGGGGGGGGGGGGGGGGGGGGGGGGGGGGGGGGGGGGGGGGGGGGGGGGGGGGGGGGGGGGGGGGGGGGGGGGGGGGGGGGGGGGGGGGGGGGGGGGGGGGGGGGGGGGGGGGGGGGGGGGGGGGGGGGGGGGGGGGGGGGGGGGGGGGGGGGGGGGGGGGGGGGGGGGGGGGGGGGGGGGGGGGGGGGGGGGGGGGGGGGGGGGGGGGGGGGGGGGGGGGGGGGGGGGGGGGGGGGGGGGGGGGGGGGGGGGGGGGGGGGGGGGGGGGGGGGGGGGGGGGGGGGGGGGGGGGGGGGGGGGGGGGGGGGGGGGGGGGGGGGGGGGGGGGGGGGGGGGGGGGGGGGGGGGGGGGGGGGGGGGGGGGGGGGGGGGGGGGGGGGGGGGGGGGGGGGGGGGGGGGGGGGGGGGGGGGGGGGGGGGGGGGGGGGGGGGGGGGGGGGGGGGGGGGGGGGGGGGGGGGGGGGGGGGGGGGGGGGGGGGGGGGGGGGGGGGGGGGGGGGGGGGGGGGGGGGGGGGGGGGGGGGGGGGGGGGGGGGGGGGGGGGGGGGGGGGGGGGGGGGGGGGGGGGGGGGGGGGGGGGGGGGGGGGGGGGGGGGGGGGGGGGGGGGGGGGGGGGGGGGGGGGGGGGGGGGGGGGGGGGGGGGGGGGGGGGGGGGGGGGGGGGGGGGGGGGGGGGGGGGGGGGGGGGGGGGGGGGGGGGGGGGGGGGGGGGGGGGGGGGGGGGGGGGGGGGGGGGGGGGGGGGGGGGGGGGGGGGGGGGGGGGGGGGGGGGGGGGGGGGGGGGGGGGGGGGGGGGGGGGGGGGGGGGGGGGGGGGGGGGGGGGGGGGGGGGGGGGGGGGGGGGGGGGGGGGGGGGGGGGGGGGGGGGGGGGGGGGGGGGGGGGGGGGGGGGGGGGGGGGGGGGGGGGGGGGGGGGGGGGGGGGGGGGGGGGGGGGGGGGGGGGGGGGGGGGGGGGGGGGGGGGGGGGGGGGGGGGGGGGGGGGGGGGGGGGGGGGGGGGGGGGGGGGGGGGGGGGGGGGGGGGGGGGGGGGGGGGGGGGGGGGGGGGGGGGGGGGGGGGGGGGGGGGGGGGGGGGGGGGGGGGGGGGGGGGGGGGGGGGGGGGGGGGGGGGGGGGGGGGGGGGGGGGGGGGGGGGGGGGGGGGGGGGGGGGGGGGGGGGGGGGGGGGGGGGGGGGGGGGGGGGGGGGGGGGGGGGGGGGGGGGGGGGGGGGGGGGGGGGGGGGGGGGGGGGGGGGGGGGGGGGGGGGGGGGGGGGGGGGGGGGGGGGGGGGGGGGGGGGGGGGGGGGGGGGGGGGGGGGGGGGGGGGGGGGGGGGGGGGGGGGGGGGGGGGGGGGGGGGGGGGGGGGGGGGGGGGGGGGGGGGGGGGGGGGGGGGGGGGGGGGGGGGGGGGGGGGGGGGGGGGGGGGGGGGGGGGGGGGGGGGGGGGGGGGGGGGGGGGGGGGGGGGGGGGGGGGGGGGGGGGGGGGGGGGGGGGGGGGGGGGGGGGGGGGGGGGGGGGGGGGGGGGGGGGGGGGGGGGGGGGGGGGGGGGGGGGGGGGGGGGGGGGGGGGGGGGGGGGGGGGGGGGGGGGGGGGGGGGGGGGGGGGGGGGGGGGGGGGGGGGGGGGGGGGGGGGGGGGGGGGGGGGGGGGGGGGGGGGGGGGGGGGGGGGGGGGGGGGGGGGGGGGGGGGGGGGGGGGGGGGGGGGGGGGGGGGGGGGGGGGGGGGGGGGGGGGGGGGGGGGGGGGGGGGGGGGGGGGGGGGGGGGGGGGGGGGGGGGGGGGGGGGGGGGGGGGGGGGGGGGGGGGGGGGGGGGGGGGGGGGGGGGGGGGGGGGGGGGGGGGGGGGGGGGGGGGGGGGGGGGGGGGGGGGGGGGGGGGGGGGGGGGGGGGGGGGGGGGGGGGGGGGGGGGGGGGGGGGGGGGGGGGGGGGGGGGGGGGGGGGGGGGGGGGGGGGGGGGGGGGGGGGGGGGGGGGGGGGGGGGGGGGGGGGGGGGGGGGGGGGGGGGGGGGGGGGGGGGGGGGGGGGGGGGGGGGGGGGGGGGGGGGGGGGGGGGGGGGGGGGGGGGGGGGGGGGGGGGGGGGGGGGGGGGGGGGGGGGGGGGGGGGGGGGGGGGGGGGGGGGGGGGGGGGGGGGGGGGGGGGGGGGGGGGGGGGGGGGGGGGGGGGGGGGGGGGGGGGGGGGGGGGGGGGGGGGGGGGGGGGGGGGGGGGGGGGGGGGGGGGGGGGGGGGGGGGGGGGGGGGGGGGGGGGGGGGGGGGGGGGGGGGGGGGGGGGGGGGGGGGGGGGGGGGGGGGGGGGGGGGGGGGGGGGGGGGGGGGGGGGGGGGGGGGGGGGGGGGGGGGGGGGGGGGGGGGGGGGGGGGGGGGGGGGGGGGGGGGGGGGGGGGGGGGGGGGGGGGGGGGGGGGGGGGGGGGGGGGGGGGGGGGGGGGGGGGGGGGGGGGGGGGGGGGGGGGGGGGGGGGGGGGGGGGGGGGGGGGGGGGGGGGGGGGGGGGGGGGGGGGGGGGGGGGGGGGGGGGGGGGGGGGGGGGGGGGGGGGGGGGGGGGGGGGGGGGGGGGGGGGGGGGGGGGGGGGGGGGGGGGGGGGGGGGGGGGGGGGGGGGGGGGGGGGGGGGGGGGGGGGGGGGGGGGGGGGGGGGGGGGGGGGGGGGGGGGGGGGGGGGGGGGGGGGGGGGGGGGGGGGGGGGGGGGGGGGGGGGGGGGGGGGGGGGGGGGGGGGGGGGGGGGGGGGGGGGGGGGGGGGGGGGGGGGGGGGGGGGGGGGGGGGGGGGGGGGGGGGGGGGGGGGGGGGGGGGGGGGGGGGGGGGGGGGGGGGGGGGGGGGGGGGGGGGGGGGGGGGGGGGGGGGGGGGGGGGGGGGGGGGGGGGGGGGGGGGGGGGGGGGGGGGGGGGGGGGGGGGGGGGGGGGGGGGGGGGGGGGGGGGGGGGGGGGGGGGGGGGGGGGGGGGGGGGGGGGGGGGGGGGGGGGGGGGGGGGGGGGGGGGGGGGGGGGGGGGGGGGGGGGGGGGGGGGGGGGGGGGGGGGGGGGGGGGGGGGGGGGGGGGGGGGGGGGGGGGGGGGGGGGGGGGGGGGGGGGGGGGGGGGGGGGGGGGGGGGGGGGGGGGGGGGGGGGGGGGGGGGGGGGGGGGGGGGGGGGGGGGGGGGGGGGGGGGGGGGGGGGGGGGGGGGGGGGGGGGGGGGGGGGGGGGGGGGGGGGGGGGGGGGGGGGGGGGGGGGGGGGGGGGGGGGGGGGGGGGGGGGGGGGGGGGGGGGGGGGGGGGGGGGGGGGGGGGGGGGGGGGGGGGGGGGGGGGGGGGGGGGGGGGGGGGGGGGGGGGGGGGGGGGGGGGGGGGGGGGGGGGGGGGGGGGGGGGGGGGGGGGGGGGGGGGGGGGGGGGGGGGGGGGGGGGGGGGGGGGGGGGGGGGGGGGGGGGGGGGGGGGGGGGGGGGGGGGGGGGGGGGGGGGGGGGGGGGGGGGGGGGGGGGGGGGGGGGGGGGGGGGGGGGGGGGGGGGGGGGGGGGGGGGGGGGGGGGGGGGGGGGGGGGGGGGGGGGGGGGGGGGGGGGGGGGGGGGGGGGGGGGGGGGGGGGGGGGGGGGGGGGGGGGGGGGGGGGGGGGGGGGGGGGGGGGGGGGGGGGGGGGGGGGGGGGGGGGGGGGGGGGGGGGGGGGGGGGGGGGGGGGGGGGGGGGGGGGGGGGGGGGGGGGGGGGGGGGGGGGGGGGGGGGGGGGGGGGGGGGGGGGGGGGGGGGGGGGGGGGGGGGGGGGGGGGGGGGGGGGGGGGGGGGGGGGGGGGGGGGGGGGGGGGGGGGGGGGGGGGGGGGGGGGGGGGGGGGGGGGGGGGGGGGGGGGGGGGGGGGGGGGGGGGGGGGGGGGGGGGGGGGGGGGGGGGGGGGGGGGGGGGGGGGGGGGGGGGGGGGGGGGGGGGGGGGGGGGGGGGGGGGGGGGGGGGGGGGGGGGGGGGGGGGGGGGGGGGGGGGGGGGGGGGGGGGGGGGGGGGGGGGGGGGGGGGGGGGGGGGGGGGGGGGGGGGGGGGGGGGGGGGGGGGGGGGGGGGGGGGGGGGGGGGGGGGGGGGGGGGGGGGGGGGGGGGGGGGGGGGGGGGGGGGGGGGGGGGGGGGGGGGGGGGGGGGGGGGGGGGGGGGGGGGGGGGGGGGGGGGGGGGGGGGGGGGGGGGGGGGGGGGGGGGGGGGGGGGGGGGGGGGGGGGGGGGGGGGGGGGGGGGGGGGGGGGGGGGGGGGGGGGGGGGGGGGGGGGGGGGGGGGGGGGGGGGGGGGGGGGGGGGGGGGGGGGGGGGGGGGGGGGGGGGGGGGGGGGGGGGGGGGGGGGGGGGGGGGGGGGGGGGGGGGGGGGGGGGGGGGGGGGGGGGGGGGGGGGGGGGGGGGGGGGGGGGGGGGGGGGGGGGGGGGGGGGGGGGGGGGGGGGGGGGGGGGGGGGGGGGGGGGGGGGGGGGGGGGGGGGGGGGGGGGGGGGGGGGGGGGGGGGGGGGGGGGGGGGGGGGGGGGGGGGGGGGGGGGGGGGGGGGGGGGGGGGGGGGGGGGGGGGGGGGGGGGGGGGGGGGGGGGGGGGGGGGGGGGGGGGGGGGGGGGGGGGGGGGGGGGGGGGGGGGGGGGGGGGGGGGGGGGGGGGGGGGGGGGGGGGGGGGGGGGGGGGGGGGGGGGGGGGGGGGGGGGGGGGGGGGGGGGGGGGGGGGGGGGGGGGGGGGGGGGGGGGGGGGGGGGGGGGGGGGGGGGGGGGGGGGGGGGGGGGGGGGGGGGGGGGGGGGGGGGGGGGGGGGGGGGGGGGGGGGGGGGGGGGGGGGGGGGGGGGGGGGGGGGGGGGGGGGGGGGGGGGGGGGGGGGGGGGGGGGGGGGGGGGGGGGGGGGGGGGGGGGGGGGGGGGGGGGGGGGGGGGGGGGGGGGGGGGGGGGGGGGGGGGGGGGGGGGGGGGGGGGGGGGGGGGGGGGGGGGGGGGGGGGGGGGGGGGGGGGGGGGGGGGGGGGGGGGGGGGGGGGGGGGGGGGGGGGGGGGGGGGGGGGGGGGGGGGGGGGGGGGGGGGGGGGGGGGGGGGGGGGGGGGGGGGGGGGGGGGGGGGGGGGGGGGGGGGGGGGGGGGGGGGGGGGGGGGGGGGGGGGGGGGGGGGGGGGGGGGGGGGGGGGGGGGGGGGGGGGGGGGGGGGGGGGGGGGGGGGGGGGGGGGGGGGGGGGGGGGGGGGGGGGGGGGGGGGGGGGGGGGGGGGGGGGGGGGGGGGGGGGGGGGGGGGGGGGGGGGGGGGGGGGGGGGGGGGGGGGGGGGGGGGGGGGGGGGGGGGGGGGGGGGGGGGGGGGGGGGGGGGGGGGGGGGGGGGGGGGGGGGGGGGGGGGGGGGGGGGGGGGGGGGGGGGGGGGGGGGGGGGGGGGGGGGGGGGGGCCTTAACTCAGCACGGTGACAGTAGCATCAGCGGGCGATGACATCACGGATAACCGTGTTTCTGCTCTTGTCATTGCCATGAGCTATCTTGCCAGTTGATATCTCCTGCCTTAGGGTTTCTTTGAAAAATCCTTGAGTTCTCCATTCTCCATGTTTTGGTCTTTCTCCGATACACCTTGATATCGGGTATTGACAACTTCCATAGTCTGCCAAGTTCCATAAGGGTAGCAGTCCTAGGTCATACAAATCTGGGGATTCTTCAGAGCCTTCAAATTCTACTTGTCTTCAGAGTCTTCAACAGCTGTAGTTTCCATTATCATAATGTATGGTAAAATCCTCTTCATTCCGAATGGTCTTACTTGTCTGATATCCTGTACTTCTTGGAGTGGTCTCATCAGTGGAATCTTCGAGTGGTCAAAAGGGGAAAGGGGTATGGTCTCACTAAAGAGAATTTTTGAATAAGCTCAGAAGAGAAGATAGGTAAAAGATCTTTTGAAAGGGAAAGTTGTAGAGAAAAAATCTTTGCTATGGGCTTGTCAGTTTCTAGGGTCACGTCCTACAGTCAACATGTGCTCTGATACCATCTTGTAGCGACCCGACCCGAATGGATCAAGTCTCTATTCTTATGTGTCATCCCTGCATCAGTATGCTGACACACACAGTACTCGAAGGATTTATAACAGAGGTAAATCACATGTATAAGTAACGTAAATACTATTACCTCAATCCAATAGCGGAAGCAACAAGGTTGTGGATTCCCATCAACACCAACGGCAAAGTTGAGTGTAGAAATCGTAACCCTAACGTATCACTTACTCGTCGTAAGACATCCTGCAACATGAGACGTTGCAGCCCGAAACGGGTCAGTACATTGAATGTACTGGCAAATTCATACCATAGAGAGAATAATGAACAATGGCTATCACTACATGCATATTTGGCTGGTGGAAAAGCTCTATGGTTATAAGGTGTTTGCGAAAAGCCAATTTTTCCCTACTGCAAAGGAATAAATTTATTTAACTATCATGGTGGTTGTGAAACATTGAGAATGGTTGACAGCATTCTCAATCCCAATTAAAAGTACTCATTAAAAACCCAACAATATTAATTAGAAGTAACATGTTGAGATTCACAAAGATATTCAAGTACTAGATACTCAAGTTGTCCATAACCGGGGACACGACTAATCATGATTAGTTTGTACACTCTGCAGAGGTTTGCGCACTTTTCCCCACAAGACTCGATCGCCTCCGTTTGGTTTCTCGCACTTCATGGTGTTTAAGAAACGGATGACCGAGACATAGTCTTTCAGAAGCGCTAGCAGGGGGGGGGGGGGGGGGGGGGGGGGGGGGGGGGGGGGGGGGGGGGGGGGGGGGGGGGGGGGGGGGGGGGGGGGGGGGGGGGGGGGGGGGGGGGGGGGGGGGGGGGGGGGGGGGGGGGGGGGGGGGGGGGGGGGGGGGGGGGGGGGGGGGGGGGGGGGGGGGGGGGGGGGGGGGGGGGGGGGGGGGGGGGGGGGGGGGGGGGGGGGGGGGGGGGGGGGGGGGGGGGGGGGGGGGGGGGGGGGGGGGGGGGGGGGGGGGGGGGGGGGGGGGGGGGGGGGGGGGGGGGGGGGGGGGGGGGGGGGGGGGGGGGGGGGGGGGGGGGGGGGGGGGGGGGGGGGGGGGGGGGGGGGGGGGGGGGGGGGGGGGGGGGGGGGGGGGGGGGGGGGGGGGGGGGGGGGGGGGGGGGGGGGGGGGGGGGGGGGGGGGGGGGGGGGGGGGGGGGGGGGGGGGGGGGGGGGGGGGGGGGGGGGGGGGGGGGGGGGGGGGGGGGGGGGGGGGGGGGGGGGGGGGGGGGGGGGGGGGGGGGGGGGGGGGGGGGGGGGGGGGGGGGGGGGGGGGGGGGGGGGGGGGGGGGGGGGGGGGGGGGGGGGGGGGGGGGGGGGGGGGGGGGGGGGGGGGGGGGGGGGGGGGGGGGGGGGGGGGGGGGGGGGGGGGGGGGGGGGGGGGGGGGGGGGGGGGGGGGGGGGGGGGGGGGGGGGGGGGGGGGGGGGGGGGGGGGGGGGGGGGGGGGGGGGGGGGGGGGGGGGGGGGGTGCGTAAAGCCAATTTTTCCCTACTGCAAAGGAATAAATTTATTTAACTATCAAGGTGGTTGTGAAACATTGAGAATGGTTGACAGCATTCTCAATCCCAATTAAAAGTAATTAAAACCCAACAACATTAATTAGAAGTAACATGTTGAGATTCACAGGATATTCAAGTACTAGATACTCAAGTTGTCCATAACCGAGGACACGGCTAATCATGATTAGTTTGTACACTCTGCAGAGGTTTGCATACTTTTCCCCACAAGACTAGATCGCCTCCGTTTGTTTTCTCGCACTACATGGTGTTTGAGAAGACGGATGATCGAGACATAGTTTTTCAGAAGCGCTAGCACCTTACGATGGAGTAGACCGTACCACCTACAACCCCTACATCTGCTAGTCTACCCCTATAAGAGTTCGCACGACTTAGTCAACTATGCCAGAGCCCATAATGGCTTGTGGTTGCACACGTAAGTATTTAGCATGAAAGATCTTATGATCCCTTTGAGCCTGGGTGGCGGTCCAAAATAAAATAGGCAAGTCCTAATAGACATCAGGTGCCTCAATCCACCTAGATGTGTGTTTAAGTTACCACCTTAGATAAACCATTAATTAATAATCTCACAAGTGTCATGGATATCACTCACCCAATCCACGTCTACTAGCATAGCATGGCATAATAAGCAAACGTAGAAGTAACTCCCAAGGGTTTCATAATAATATAGGTAATAGGTACTACCTCATCTACTTCCCATCCCACAATTTAATTAGATCCTAATCATGCAATGTGTGAGGATTGATCTAATGCAATAAAACATGGGTTGTATCACTATATGCATATATGGCGGGGGGGGGGGGGGGGGGGGGGGGGGGGGGGGGGGGGGGGGGGGGGGGGGGGGGGGGGGGGGGGGGGGGGGGGGGGGGGGGGGGGGGGGGGGGGGGGGGGGGGGGGGGGGGGGGGGGAACCAGAAAATTCAACTTAAGAACTCCGGTTGCAAAGAAAGAACGAACCGAACAAACGACGGAAAACAAACGGCGGAAGAAAACAACTCGGTTCTAGCAAGTTGAAACTAGGTCAAATTTTACCGTAGCAAAAACTTGTTCAAGTTGATTAGACGGAACGGCGGTTTCGGGGGGGGGGGGGGGGGGGGGGGGGGGGGGGGGGGGGGGGGGGGGGGGGGGGGGGGGGGGGGGGGGGGGGGGGGGGGGGGGGGGGGGATCGCGATCGCGGAATAAATCCGACGAAAAGAAAGAGACGAACGGTTAAACGAACGGGCGTCGTTAACCGGGAATAATCGGTGATCACGTTCGTTGAGACGAACGGTCCGAAAGAAGAACCCCCCCCCCCCCCCCCCCCCCCCCCCCCCCCCCCCCCCCCCCCCCCCCCCCCCCCCCCCCCCCCCCCCCCCCCCCCCCCCCCCCCCCCCCCCCCCCCCCCCCCCCCCCCCCCCCCCCCCCCCCCCCCCCCCCCCCCCCCCCCCCCCCCCCCCCCCCCCCCCCCCCCCCCCCCCCCCCCCCCCCCCCCCCCCCCCCCCCCCCCCCCCCCCCCCCCCCCCCCCCCCCCCCCCCCCCCCCCCCCCCCCCCCCCCCCCCCCCCCCCCCCCCCCCCCCCCCCCCCCCCCCCCCCCCCCCCCCCCCCCCCCCCCCCCCCCCCCCCCCCCCCCCCCCCCCCCCCCCCCCCCCCCCCCCCCCCCCCCCCCCCCCCCCCCCCCCCCCCCCCCCCCCCCCCCCCCCCCCCCCCCCCCCCCCCCCCCCCCCCCCCCCCCCCCCCCCCCCCCCCCCCCCCCCCCCCCCCCCCCCCCCCCCCCCCCCCCCCCCCCCCCCCCCCCCCCCCCCCCCCCCCCCCCCCCCCCCCCCCCCCCCCCCCCCCCCCCCCCCCCCCCCCCCCCCCCCCCCCCCCCCCCCCCCCCCCCCCCCCCCCCCCCCCCCCCCCCCCCCCCCCCCCCCCCCCCCCCCCCCCCCCCCCCCCCCCCCCCCCCCCCCCCCCCCCCCCCCCCCCCCCCCCCCCCCCCCCCCCCCCCCCCCCCCCCCCCCCCCCCCCCCCCCCCCCCCCCCCCCCCCCCCCCCCCCCCCCCCCCCCCCCCCCCCCCCCCCCCCCCCCCCCCCCCCCCCCCCCCCCCCCCCCCCCCCCCCCCCCCCCCCCCCCCCCCCCCCCCCCCCCCCCCCCCCCCCCCCCCCCCCCCCCCCCCCCCCCCCCCCCCCCCCCCCCCCCCCCCCCCCCCCCCCCCCCCCCCCCCCCCCCCCCCCCCCCCCCCCCCCCCCCCCCCCCCCCCCCCCCCCCCCCCCCCCCCCCCCCCCCCCCCCCCCCCCCCCCCCCCCCCCCCCCCCCCCCCCCCCCCCCCCCCCCCCCCCCCCCCCCCCCCCCCCCCCCCCCCCCCCCCCCCCCCCCCCCCCCCCCCCCCCCCCCCCCCCCCCCCCCCCCCCCCCCCCCCCCCCCCCCCCCCCCCCCCCCCCCCCCCCCCCCCCCCCCCCCCCCCCCCCCCCCCCCCCCCCCCCCCCCCCCCCCCCCCCCCCCCCCCCCCCCCCCCCCCCCCCCCCCCCCCCCCCCCCCCCCCCCCCCCCCCCCCCCCCCCCCCCCCCCCCCCCCCCCCCCCCCCCCCCCCCCCCCCCCCCCCCCCCCCCCCCCCCCCCCCCCCCCCCCCCCCCCCCCCCCCCCCCCCCCCCCCCCCCCCCCCCCCCCCCCCCCCCCCCCCCCCCCCCCCCCCCCCCCCCCCCCCCCCCCCCCCCCCCCCCCCCCCCCCCCCCCCCCCCCCCCCCCCCCCCCCCCCCCCCCCCCCCCCCCCCCCCCCCCCCCCCCCCCCCCCCCCCCCCCCCCCCCCCCCCCCCCCCCCCCCCCCCCCCCCCCCCCCCCCCCCCCCCCCCCCCCCCCCCCCCCCCCCCCCCCCCCCCCCCCCCCCCCCCCCCCCCCCCCCCCCCCCCCCCCCCCCCCCCCCCCCCCCCCCCCCCCCCCCCCCCCCCCCCCCCCCCCCCCCCCCCCCCCCCCCCCCCCCCCCCCCCCCCCCCCCCCCCCCCCCCCCCCCCCCCCCCCCCCCCCCCCCCCCCCCCCCCCCCCCCCCCCCCCCCCCCCCCCCCCCCCCCCCCCCCCCCCCCCCCCCCCCCCCCCCCCCCCCCCCCCCCCCCCCCCCCCCCCCCCCCCCCCCCCCCCCCCCCCCCCCCCCCCCCCCCCCCCCCCCCCCCCCCCCCCCCCCCCCCCCCCCCCCCCCCCCCCCCCCCCCCCCCCCCCCCCCCCCCCCCCCCCCCCCCCCCCCCCCCCCCCCCCCCCCCCCCCCCCCCCCCCCCCCCCCCCCCCCCCCCCCCCCCCCCCCCCCCCCCCCCCCCCCCCCCCCCCCCCCCCCCCCCCCCCCCCCCCCCCCCCCCCCCCCCCCCCCCCCCCCCCCCCCCCCCCCCCCCCCCCCCCCCCCCCCCCCCCCCCCCCCCCCCCCCCCCCCCCCCCCCCCCCCCCCCCCCCCCCCCCCCCCCCCCCCCCCCCCCCCCCCCCCCCCCCCCCCCCCCCCCCCCCCCCCCCCCCCCCCCCCCCCCCCCCCCCCCCCCCCCCCCCCCCCCCCCCCCCCCCCCCCCCCCCCCCCCCCCCCCCCCCCCCCCCCCCCCCCCCCCCCCCCCCCCCCCCCCCCCCCCCCCCCCCCCCCCCCCCCCCCCCCCCCCCCCCCCCCCCCCCCCCCCCCCCCCCCCCCCCCCCCCCCCCCCCCCCCCCCCCCCCCCCCCCCCCCCCCCCCCCCCCCCCCCCCCCCCCCCCCCCCCCCCCCCCCCCCCCCCCCCCCCCCCCCCCCCCCCCCCCCCCCCCCCCCCCCCCCCCCCCCCCCCCCCCCCCCCCCCCCCCCCCCCCCCCCCCCCCCCCCCCCCCCCCCCCCCCCCCCCCCCCCCCCCCCCCCCCCCCCCCCCCCCCCCCCCCCCCCCCCCCCCCCCCCCCCCCCCCCCCCCCCCCCCCCCCCCCCCCCCCCCCCCCCCCCCCCCCCCCCCCCCCCCCCCCCCCCCCCCCCCCCCCCCCCCCCCCCCCCCCCCCCCCCCCCCCCCCCCCCCCCCCCCCCCCCCCCCCCCCCCCCCCCCCCCCCCCCCCCCCCCCCCCCCCCCCCCCCCCCCCCCCCCCCCCCCCCCCCCCCCCCCCCCCCCCCCCCCCCCCCCCCCCCCCCCCCCCCCCCCCCCCCCCCCCCCCCCCCCCCCCCCCCCCCCCCCCCCCCCCCCCCCTGTGCACTTCTCCCCACAAGACTCGATCTCCTCCGTTGGATTTCTCGCACTACATGGTGTTTGAGAAATGGATGACCGAGACACAGTCTTTTAGAAGCGTTAGCACCTTACGATGGGTAGACCGGTACACCTACATCCCCTACATCTGCTAGTCTACCACGTGATCAACTATGCTAGAGCCCATAATAGCTTGTGGCTACACACGAAAGTTTCCAATATGAATAATCTTATGATCCCTTTGAGTTTGGATGGCGGTCCATAGGAAAATCACACGGTACCCCGGGATTTCCAAAAATACAAGCAATCACTGGGTTCCCCAGGTGCCTCAATCCACCTAGATGTGTATTAAAGTTGCCACCTCAAGTTGAACCATTAAGTAAACAATCTCACAATCTGTCATGGAATACACTCAAACCCAATCCACGTCTACGAGCACAGCATGGCAATATAAGCATGACGTAGAAGTAACTCCCAGGGTTTGATAATGAAACAGGAGAATAGGTACTACCTCATCTACTTCCCAACCCACAATTTATTCAGATCCTAACCATGCAATTGTTTGAGGGTTGATCTAATGCAATAAAAACTGGGTAGTAAAGAAGTATGATCAAAGTGTTACTTGCCTTGCTGATGATCCGCGAAACCTAGAGATTCGTAGAAACACGCTTCA